>PVIR01010682.1:8315-49346 GCA_004026965.1 Petromus typicus | reverse complement strand
CATATCGGTTGGGTGAACAGTTCCCAAGGAGACAAGTACTGAGTTCACAGGGAGGTTACAAGCTACAAAATGGAGGTTTTTAACAAAATGACTGTTTTTATGTCAAGTTGGGTCTTACAACATAATAATGTTATTTATATTTCTTAACTTTCCCCTCCCCCATGATTTCAAAATAAAATCAGTAGCATTCCAATCTTTACGAAAACTTATACTGTGGCATTTGAATACCTTCTCATCACAGGTACTGCCCTGCAAAATTACTTGAAGTTCTGTAGCAACATAAGAATGTAAAAAAATAAGAGGAATACAGGAGTAATAGCATGTGATCAAATGATTTTTTCACTTATGAGCCTGGAACCAATAGCCATCATTTTCTTATATGTTCCAGAATTACTGAGACTATCTAAATATAAAGTACAGAAGAGAGAACGTTCTCTGATTTTTTGTTTCTTTTACATTGTCTGTTTACCAAAGGTGGAAGGAAGGGAACAGAATCAGTACTGTCATTTTCAGGAAAATCTTACTTTAACAATTAAAAAACTCAAAGTTTACTCTCGCTATAAGTCAAATTAATTGGCTCTGTCTTATTCTCTTCATTCTGTGAAGGTTGTCCTGAGTAAAATAAACTGAGAGAAAACATATAAAACAGAAGGTAGGCCGGGGATTTAGCTCAGTGGTTCTGGCGCCTGCCTTGCAAGCGCAGGGTCCTGAATTTGATCCCTGGCAACCACATACAACAATACCAGCTGTGGTGAGCCATGCCCATCAGCAATCAGTACAATGTGATGGCACATGTCTATAGTTCCTGTACTCAGGAGGCAAAGGCAGGAAGATTGCTGTGAATTTAAGGATAGCCTGGACTAGATAATGAGCTCAGCGCCAGCTTGCACTACAAAGCGAGACCCTGTCTCAAAATAAAACAGAGAAAATTTTTGAAGAATCTTAGCAGGGGGCCAGGGATATAGCTCAGTGGTTCTGGTGCCTGTCTTGCAAGCGCCAAGGCCTGGGTTCGATCCCTGGTAACCCCATAACAATACTGGGCATGGAGACTCACCCCAGCAGCAACCAGTACCACATAACACAGTGCCAGGCGTGGTGGCTCACGCCTGTCATCCCAGCACCCGGGAGGCAGAAGCAGGAGGATTGCTGTGATGTGAGTTTGAGGCTGAGCTCAGGGCCAGCCTGAACTACAAAGCGAGACCCTGTCTCAAACAACTTAAAAAAAAAAAATCTTAGCAGGAAGGTCATATCAAGATAAAAAGCAAAGAAAAAAAAGTGGTAAGTTGCCTGCTTTTTGTACAGTTTTAACGCTTTATAGCAGGGGATATGTACAGAAACTGACAGCTCCTAAACTCTTAATCACTTTAAAAATAATATATCAATTAACTAATTCTTATTTGATAGAATATTTGAATAATAATTTCAGTAACTTTTCTACTGTCCAGGGTTGACCTGTTTTGCCATGATTTTAAATATTTATTAAACTTGAAGGCAAGGTGAATCTTTCCAGAATTTCCTTCTTACCCCTTTAATCAGACAGAAAGAAAAACATTTCTCATTACAACTCAGGAATGATGAAATATAGGTAACATTCCTTGAAATTAAAAAAAAAATCTTACGATGGTCACACATAAGAAACTATAAGTACTTATTATGATTTTTCACGTTGCACCTTAGCACTTATTATTTTATAATAAATTTCTTGATAAATTACTGAATTCTAGTTCTCTTCATTGGCCAGGGTATCATAGTTGACTGAAAATATTAGTTTAACTCAGAAGTGTATATGACAACTGCATAACATTGGCAGGTGTTCAATTCTAAATAGTTTCAGCTTCTAGGGGATAGAAATTCTTGAGATCCCCTGTGACATCAGAACTCTACTTATCCTTTTCCTATATCCAGTGAGGTTGAAACATATGTTAAGGATCTACCATTCTGGAAATCTCCTAAAGGAACCTTAGGCCTACAAGTTTACAAATTAATCCAATTTCTCTAATAGCATTTCTAATTCTTTTTTAAAACATACCATGTGATATTTTTATAAGTATATTGAGAAAGTATATTCATAGAGTTTATAAAATCAGAATCAAAGTGCCATGTGTGTGTGTGTGGAGTAGACTTCTACCCCACTGCTTTTCATTAGAAAGCAAGATAAGAAAATAATAATAAGAATCACTATGTGAAGTTTGGGAAGTCCTATGCCATGACAACCAAAGGCAGTGAATGAGCTTTGATTGCATCCAAAATATGAAGAAAAAAGCCAAGAAGAATGTTTTAGGAATGATTAAGAAAATTTGAATATGAATTATATTAGAAAATATCGATGTTATATTCCTTGAGTGTGAAACTATTATCTTAGATTTTTAAGTGATAGTATCATTCCTAGGTAGTATATGAGGTTTGATTGAAATGTATGGTGAATGTTTAAATTTTTAAAAAAGTTATGTCAGTAAAGGCAACATGGCAATTAATCCCTCAAAAAACTTTCCCTAACTTTGAATGCACTATTCTGCCCTTCTTACCACTTCTCACAGAGTTCTTGAAGTCCTCCTTCAGGAGCATACTAAATTACACTAATTATGGCTGCCTCGTTCCAAAATGACTCAACATATTTATTTTTCATGGTTATTTTAACTTTAGGGAAGAGTCAGAAGGCAATTGGTGCCAAATTTGGTGGGAAAAGCAGATGAAGATGTGCTGTCATTGATGTTTTACGACCCTGTCTTTCTGTTACGTGGAACTCAGTGACAGTATTCACTGTAGTTTTTGTCCCACTTGACAAAGATATTCACAGAAAAAATAATTTCCAGAACTGTTTCATAACATGTTAAGGACAATGGCATAAATTGTTGAAAGCAAGGAGGATTATTTCCAAGGGCATTAATGGCAAAGTGTCATGTACCATAATACATCTATAAGTTTAAAAACACTTATTTTATGCTTTATAATTTTATTATTATTATTATTATTATATAAATAACACTGAACAGGGCCGTGGATTTAGCTCAGTGGTTCCGGCGCCTGTCTTGCAAGCGCAAGGGATTGGGTTCATTCCCTGATAACCATATACAATACTGGGCATGGAGACTCACGCCCACCAACATTCAGTACCACATACCACAGTGCCGGATGTGATGGCTCACGCCTGTAATCCCAGCACTCAGAAGGCAGAGGCAGGAGGATTGCTATGATGTGAGTTTGAGGCTGAGCTCAGGGCCAGCCTGAACTACAAAGCGAGACCCTGTCTCAAAAAAAAAAAAGAAAGAAAGAAAGAAAAGAAAAAAGGGTAGCAAGTTTTGCAAATTGCAAAATTTTGAAATCACCCTAAATGACCTACCTGTCTTTTTGTTACAACCAACTAGCTTCACAAACTTGTAGCTCTTTGACTCATTCTATGAAAAACAGTATTTACCTACCAAGCTCTTTAACACATACCAGACGGACTGAGGGCCCTAAGAGAAGCAAAATGGTGTGCCATATTCCACCCCTGATCCTTCCTGTCTTCTGCTGATGATATTTTTATTCAGATTGAAGAATAACAGAAATCATTTATTATAAAGTCATCAAGTTAGCCAGAGTGACAGACATTTTATGTATTTTAGATCTTACCAGCAACCCAAAACTCGCATTTTGTAGCTGAGGAAACACAAGGGAGAAGAGATGAAGCAATGTGGCCAAGTCCACCCTAGCAAATGGGGGGCTGCAATTCAAGTACTAGCCTGCTGTCTCTGCTCTTATCAACTAAGCTCACCACTACCTATGTGAATACTTAGATTCTAATATGTTCCTGCCTCCTGGGTTGCTCTGGCTTTGGAGTAACAGACATCAAACCTTGGCCTCCCTTACTATTCCTGTGCAATGTCTGCCCACAATCTATCACAATGGGACCCTAGAAAAGCTCCTAGCTCCATGGAGATAAATATTCAAACAATATAGAGACTTACTCAAACTATGTAGCTAAGATCTTGTCTTGGGGTAACACAGGAAGGTGAAGAAATCAATGCCTATGCACGGGCTGCCCTTCTGCAGATATGCTTCTCACATCAGCTTTCATTAATCTTCTCCAGGTAATCATATGTGACATGCTTTTCGACTCTAATACAAGACTTAATCAATGATAATTATAATTCTCTAATTAGTTTTTTAATGATATCTTAATAGAACCTTGAGCATACTTTTCACTAGTTAGAAATGTTTTTACAAACAAACTTAAAATGCCTCACTTGCCCTGATACATTCTTACAGGATATTTTTAGCATGAATTGAGTCATCAAATCAAGTATATCTGTATTTTCTATTCTTATATTTCACTAAAATCTTACCTCCCTTTAGTGTACACTTTGTGCCAACCTTGCACAATTCAATAACTTGTCTCTGAATATTTAAAAATACCTCTGGCACTTTACAGTATTTAATTTACTTTTTAAAATATTATTGGCCTGTCCATGGCTAGCCATTACTTTGATCAATTTTTAGTCAGAGTCTTAGAGTTAATTGTATTAGACAGGCTGGGAAAACATGCTCAATCTCTACCATTTTCTTTGGAAGGAATACTTACTTGTGGCTTCTGCTGAAGTAGTGGATTCAAAGGGCTGTATTTTGCTATAAACACCCCTATTTGGCCACTTCTTATTGGGTCAAAAGTATGCATTTCATCCACTGGAAGCCAAAACCATCCACCAATTGATAGTAGAGAAAAATTATAAGGGAAAAATTAACATAAATTTAGTATAAAAAGAATAGTAAAAATAAACATTGAAAAATAAAAATAATGAGCCATTTCCCTCCAATAAGGTATGGATGGTACCTAATTACTTCTTGTTTTTAAGATTTTGACTCCACTTTTAGTAGATGGGTGTTTCATGAGTTTCTTTTGTCCTTTCTGTCACTGCCAACCCCTAGTTTTTATTCACAGGTATGCAGAGCAACTGTTATCTGTACCAAGGTTAGTAGATGGCAGTAAGCCTGAGTAGCAATGGTAGAATCAAAATAATTTCAAGAGTTTATGTGTGGTCACAGCCAGGAGATTAGTCACTATAAGGAAAAAAATGCTCTAAACTTGGTAACAAAAAATGAAGCACCGACTGAAATTTAAGAAATCAGCATGAATGGACAGGATCAAGTGTGTAAAGAATGAAACATGAGCTGCAACAAAAAACATTAACTAACAAAAGTTAGGCCAAAGAGTAGAAGCTCCAGAAGCCTCAAAACACTAAAAAAAATTCTGTTTACAGGTAAAGAACACAGAACAGGGGTAGATGGTTCAGTTATCTTTGTTGCTTGAATTATCTTAAAAATAAAGTAGCTACCAAGGTGAGAAGAACATAATTGTGGTGATAAGATCAGGACAGAGGCCAAAGGTGGAGTGATCACCATACTTAAACCCAGATGGAAGTAGGATGGGAAGCTAGGCAGAGCCTCAAAATTGAGAGAAATTATGGAATCTTTCCAAATTTAATACCTCGGATAATTTGAGCTCCATGTACAATAAGCCACTTGGTCACTGATAATGAAGCTGAGCTGGGATAGTAACACTCAAAACAAAATGAAAATTCATTCAAATTATTTTGAAAGTGAATACTGCCTCATATTCAGTTGTGCAAACAAGGTATAGCAGGAAAATCTGGTAATGGCTGTGGGAAGGAGTCAAATGGACATGATAAGATTTAGCCATCTGTCTCTGTGCAGCAAGTGCTAGTTATCAATAGGAAATAATTGGTCGAGTCAGGAGTAGTTCCATCACACCAGCCAACAGTCAGAGTCGGGACAGAAAAGTAGATAACACCATGCTAACCCATCAGGGTTAAGGTCAAAGAGAGAACCAATGTCATGAACATGAGACATACGAGGGAAGTGGGAAGAAGATAAGGGATGATGGTCCTCAGAACTTATACAGAAGCCACATTTGCTCCTTATCAGAAGAAATTGATGCTTCCTGTGCTTCTAAACAACTGGATCACAATCTTTTTCTCCTAAGTATTCTGTATACAGAACATACATTTTTCCTGTGTTAGATACTTACCCTGTGATTGGGACATAATTACAAACACTCACAATTTAAAGGAGAAAAAGTTTAATTTGGTTCACAGAATTTGGTCCATGATCAACTGGCTCCACAATGATGATGACAAAAACATCATGACTGTAGGGTGTGGCAAAGCACTAATACTTACTTCCTGGTAGCCAGGAGAAGCACTAAAAAGGAAGGGGGCCTGGGACCTCCATAACCCACCTAGATACACCTACAAGTATACCCCATCGAACCCCAAGCTGAGCTTAAAGTCAATCAAGGTGACACTATCACACTTAGCCATTACACACCACCCAAGATCAATGTGACACTCAAATATATCTCCTTAAACCACATCTAACCTCCAAATAAACACAAAGTTATAATTGAGCCTAACATGGTACAACCATCTTGCCTACACAGGAAAATGCAATAATTGCTTCTCCAAAGTCTCAACAACATAAGTATTTTTAAAAAGTCTACATCGAAGAATATTGTTACTTAAAGCAAACTCTTAGCTGTGAACCTCAATAAAATCAGAAATAAATTATATAATTCCAAGGTACAATGGCATAGAGTAAACATTTCCATTTCCAAAGGGAGAAGTTGAGAAATAGAAAAGAATTGGCCAAGGCAAAATCAAAAACAACTAGGGCAAACATTAAGTCATATACCCCTGAGTCCTGCGTACAGGGGACATTATAGTAAAATGTGGGTTCCAAAGGCTCAAGCAGCCCTCATCCTATGAGCTTGCCAGTCCAGCCCACAAACCTTTTCTTTTGGAATGGCTCTGTAAGAAACAACAGAGGGATGAGACCACCCAAGCAGGTTAATGAAAGCAAAGAGGTAGAGACTTTGCCAGTTCCTGCTCAGGTTAATTAGGCCACCAAAGTTAGCCCTTAATCTGAGTTACCCATAGGATCTCAAGGCATGAGCTTGTCTGAATCCTGGTTGGAATCACCTGTCAGTCTCTGCTTATAGCATTCTAATGTTTCTTTAGCCCACATCTCTAAATATCTCTAAATTCCTCCCATAAATCAGTTCTAAAAGCTTCTAAACTGTATGAGGAGGGGTAAGCAGAGCAAATCCACTTCTCTGGTGTCCAGTTTCTGTATTTGTCAGCTTTCCTTTCACTGGAACACAACGCCTAACGTACATAACTTAAATCAGAAGACATTTAATCTGGCCCAAGTTTTCATGGAATTCGTAGCTGACTATTTTCAAGGCAGAAATACCAGGTTTGAAAAGCAGGACAGAAGAAAAATTCTTAGTTTGGGTCATTTGGGAAGCAGAATAGAGGAAGAGAGCAAGAAAAGAAAAGGTTAGGAGACAGAAATGGTATTGAAGTCATGTATGACCCACAGAAGCCCACCCAGAAGTGTCTCCACCAAGCCCTGGGTGGATCCCAGTGCTAAGCCACTGATACTCTCAAGCTTAATCATCACAGTTTCCATATCATCTCTGGCAGAAACATCCTTTCTGATCCCCACCATCTCTATATGGTTTATATTGATGCTACTAGCTGAGCTGTCCCATCAATGTGGTTTTCTTCTTTTAACTACTAGGATGGAACTTCTCCCTGTCCAGAGACATTTCAGCAGGGAGAAGGAGGAAGGCTATCATAGCCAGTTGAATATAGCCTCCTGCTAGCTTTGACTCATCAACTAGTATGGCTGCAAGTACAAGTACAAGTTACAGCCATCAGAAACTTCAACTCCAAGAGGGTGGAGCAGTTAGAGACAAGAAGGTAGGCAGGAGACAACAGCCATTCACAGACTGTATCACTTCCTATTACTTACCAGCGAAGAATGTAAAAGATAAGTGTTAAAATTTGGGTAGAAGCTGGGCTTTTCCTCGTGTCTCTTTAGCAAAAAGAAGCATCAGTTCTCCAGTGTCTTGTGCTCTGAGGTCAAGGGTGGATCTGTTTTCTTCAATGATCTTCATGTTCAAAGACATTCTACTTTTTAAAGTAACACACACACACACACACACACACACACACACACACACACACACACACAATAAATTTTAGTACTGACATTCAGCTTCCCTAGAAGTAGTTTTGGACACCTCTCAGATTAAGTGCAAATTAATTCATCTGGATGATAAATATGCAGTTATTTATGATGCATTCCCATCTATGTAAATTTCCCTATTCCTCTCCTAACTACTAAAAGTGGCTGGTCCCTCAGGTTTTTGTACTTTGTCATTTTCATTCAACATCAAGTTCTTCCATGAAACAATGACGGTTGTCTCTGGTTCAAGCTCTTCAGCAATGCTTGAAACTATGCTATCTTCAATCTTTCAGCCTAGGTTCCTATACATGAAAATCCTGGGGTCTTTGGTGAAAATGAGGGTGTATCTTCCTGATCTTTTATCTTCTGGCTTCCAATCACACATCAACCCTACAGCACTGCCACTTCAGAAACATCTACTGGGGAATTCTATTTCCTATGCTTCTTCACTGTGCCTTGATATTCTTTATACCACTGAATGAAGTCTGGTCTTGAAGGAGATATTTAGAGTAGTGACAATGTTGTCTTTCTTCTTATAGAAATAGGACACAGAAATTAATAAAATTAGAAATAGAAATTAATAAAATTTAAAGATTATTTTTATCCATTGTTTCTAAAATACTCATTGTGAACATTTCCTCCTTTAGCCTCTCATTCACAAGATCATCCATCGGATCCATTCTGTACCTACCAAAGTTACAAGTGACTTCTCCCCTCCTATCCAAGGATTTGTCTATTGAATGTAATCTTGCCTACTTTGCTTTTGTTTCTTATCTTTTTAGGGCCTTAATTAAAATTACCTTTGGCCATTCCAATCACTGGAAGTATTTAACTTTTTTTTTCTTGTTATCTCACAGTTAAATCTTTCTTCTATTTTGGGTTGTTTTTTTGTGACCCATGAAAGACTGAGGTCTTGTTTAATTCTTCTGCATGTGGATATGCAATTTCCCCTCCACTGTTTTCTGTGAAGATTATCCTTTCTTGAACGTGTGTTCTTAGCAGCTTCATTGAAAATAAGTTGTGTATAGGAGCACTGGCTTATTTCTAAGCCTTTATTTTGTTCCACTGTCTATGAATCTGGTTTTATGCCACCACCAGGCTGTTTGTTCAGTATGTTGATGCCTGGGATCAAACTCAGGACCTTGCACTTACAAGGCAGGCATGGTGCCACTGATTTTTACAACTGTGTAGTATATTTTGTTAGCATTCAGGAAGTGCAATGCC
The DNA here is from genome assembly GCA_004026965.1 of Petromus typicus. Lineage (NCBI taxonomy): Eukaryota > Metazoa > Chordata > Mammalia > Rodentia > Petromuridae > Petromus > Petromus typicus. The sequence continues at coordinate 40,094 of PVIR01010682.1, read as the reverse complement.
TCCTGTCTTGCTTTTTCTGCTCAAGATTACTTTGGCCAGCCCAGGTTTTCAGGTTTGTACATTGTGTATTCATAAGCTTCATTTCCACAAAGAAAATGTGATAAATGAGCAGGTAAAATAGTCAATAATATAAAGAAGTCATTGCTAAAAGTAAATGGATTGTCCTGAAAATTCATGTTATATAGGATTACAAGTTCGGTTTACTTAAGGATGGTTCTATAAAATCAGTAGGTTTGAATGTCACCCTTGATTTATGGTTCAAAACCCTTCCAAACTGCTTCCTAGATCATTACCCAATGGCATTCGTTGGTCATGAATCGCTTTGCCCCTGATTGCTGCTAATCTCATTACATGTAATTATATTTATTCTAATATGCTTCATATGATATCTGGTCTCAGAGCCAAAAACCAAAATGGTGTAAGTACTAATGATGGAGGTTCAATCCTGCACCCTGAGACTTTGTTACTGGAATCTCAATAGCCAAATAAATATAAAATAGGAGCAGAAGACTGGCACCGAAGGAGATTCAGTGGGAGACTCCTTAAGCCAGAGACTATCTGGCTTTTAAGTTCTGAAAACCTAAGTTTGTAGCTTTCTATTTTTTCTTTGTTTTCACTTCCTGTTGTTGTCACTACCTTTCCCATGATACTCAATAAATGTAATTATTTACTACTTATTGCTGGATGTATGTTTGGTGATTCCTCAGTATATAAGAACTTTTACTATTATTTTCCTATTTAAATGTAACATCAAAGACAGTAGAATTTCTGGCCAAATCACCTGTCCATTTCGAGAATATGCAGAATGATCATGCTGTCAATATATGTAGCCCTGAACAATTTGCTTAGTTTTATGAGTGGAAGTATATTGAGAGCTTCAGTGGGGATAAGGTGTCTCATTCATATGTTTGAGGTACCATGAGGTGTGGGACAAAATAGCAATAAGAAATGGAATGTGACAGGTCACCTCTGCTAAAAAATAGTTGATGATTTTGACCAGCCTCCTATAGTAGGTACCAAGCAGACCAAACCAAAGTGTGGAGCCCTTCATTTTAAGTGCCATATCACTGAGTTAAAACTGTAGACCAGTTTTTCCAGAAAACAAGAAAGTCATAGCAATTAATCAGAAGAAATTCAATCTAGTCTAGTGGTATAAGAAAGTCCCCTTTGTCTTGATATTTGCAAAACAAGTGGCCAGTGGCAAACCTGACCTTAAGCAATCCAGTTTATTTTCTTGTTTTATTTCCCAGTTCCTGCCTTATAAAAAAATAGCCATTTTTTTCACACTTGGCTGAACACACATTTTCTCTTATAGAATGATGGATGGATGGATTCTAGAATCACAATTAGAAGCCTATTAGATCTTTTGACATCTCCTGTCTGACTTTTGCGCTAGTTCCCAAGTGTTAACAGCATACCTTCCCTGTGGTTGTGCCAGCTTTCCCATGCTGTATTACTAACACACATTGCCTTGAATTCACTAACCTCATGTTCTATGTCAACTAGTCAAATTTAATAATTTTTCTTCCTCCAATAAAAGATTTTTCCTCCTTCTCAGCAATACTACTAAGGGCTTAAGAAAAAGACAAATAAAATAATAAAACATAAAGCTGTTTGATCTAGAAGCATATAGTTTGTTTGGGTTGTTTTTTTGTTTTTGTTTTTGAGACAAGGTCTCATTTTGTAGTTCAGGCTGGCCCTGAGCTCAACATCAAACTAATAGTAATCCTCCTGCTTCTGCCTCCCAAGTACTGGGGTTATAGGCGTGAGCCACCACGCCCAGTACTGTGGTATGTGGTACTGATTGCTGGTGGGTGTGAGTCGGTATTGTTGTATGTGGTTACCAGGAATCAAACTCAGGAACCTGAGCTTGCAAAACAGGCACTGGAACCACTGAGCTAAATCCCCAGCCCAGCACACAGTTTATAAGAATTATATATCTTTGGAAATACTATAGATTATGATTATATAATATATAGATGGACCAAGTGAAAGAAGAGGTATCTTTATCAATCAGGCTCTTTCTGCATGAAACAATAAAATAAAAATAATATCAAGAATTATATTATGCACAAAGATATGATATAACATGAAATGTGCCATTAATCTTTCATTGAGAAACAAATTCCTTCCTGAAAAGGGAAATAACTCAGCTTAAACTAATTTAAATACATAAAGATAAATTATATTTAACATTATTGAGGTTTGTTTTTCCCTTCCTCTGCTGCCTTTCCTCAGCCCATGGATATTAGTCTCCCAATGTACCAGGCTAAGAGGTTTTGGAAGAGAGAGAAAAACAATGGATTGTGTCCTTTTTGTTTAAAATGCATTGCATTTTCTACAGCCCAACTTTTACCCAAAAACAAACTAAAGAACACAGCTATGCCAAAACAGGCACCAAATGGCTCCAGTGAATCAGCTTTGTGCTTACCATCAAACTAGTATGGAAAAATATGATTAAAAGCAAACCTTGGTAAGCAAACTCCCAGGCTAAAAGCAGCATATGTGTCACACAACTGCATAGACATCACTTAAGTGCATGACAGGATAGTGCCCTCTGGGTTGTGCAACAAGATGGCCTAGAAAGAAAACAAGTGTAAGAAAGAGAAGCTTCTCTACTACCCATTTCTGAGTAAGATTATTAAAGGAAAATGATACCAAGACTCATACATACAAGAAGCAGAAGGTTTACCATTAATCTTTACTCTGAGAAGCAAATTCTTTCATATCTGACTCCTTTCACGTTTATATTCAATCAGTCTTACAGTATAAGGCACAAGTAGAGAGAGTGATTTCAACAAATTCCACAAAATTATAGTATTTTTATAACTCCTAGGCCAGACCCATAGAAGCTCTCAAACATGATTTTGACTAAACCACGAATCAAATTAGTAAAGCAATTTGACTCAGTCATTTCATGGTAGGTGGAAGCTTTGTGGCATCTAAACTTGGTAGGCAGTTTCAACTACACAGAAAACACCTCTTTGGGCTTCAGAGGCATTTTCCCTTCATGAGAGAGAAGAATTAGGCTTTTGCATATTACAAAGATTGCAGGATCTGACTGATCAAATTAATTCAAATTAGTGCAGATGTGAGCAAGATTCTGCATACAAAACAACACCTGAAGCACTAAGGAAAAAAACTCTAAAATGAAAAGACATTGAATTACAAAGAGGTTTTTAATGTGCTGCCACTACAGTCTTATTTAAGAACCTCATTAGAGAGACATAAACAGGAATGAGAGTTAAAATTAGAAAATTTGTAGAAGATACGGTAAATTTGAAGTCATTAAATTGAAAAAAGTGTAATGAGACAAATTTCAGGAAGAAATGTTCCAGAAACAACAGATAAAATCAGACTCAATGGAGTGTCATCTGAGTCTGTGTGGAAAAAACATTCAATATAGTAACACAAGAAAACCAGAAATTAATTTCCACAGGACACTGAAGGACTCTCTTCCAATGCTGTTTGAAGTCTCTGAAAGGAAGGTGGCTAATTTTGCTAATTTTTAGGAAAACAGCTGTTTTATTCATGAGGATATGACACCTTCATCCTTTCTACCAGTCCCTGTACCCTTGCCCTCCTTCCTATACACTATCACCCATCCTGCTCCAGCCGCCATTATCCATGGCCTGGAGCCAGGGTTCCGTAAGACTGGCCCCTCCTACCTCATTTTTATTTTCAACTCCTTTCCCTGCTTTCCAGGGCTTAATTCCAAGAATATTCTGCTGAAGTAAAGTCTACTCTTCACATGTGTCCGTTGGGGGCAGGGAGCAATCTGTAAGTCTGTTCTGGGTCGAGGCACTCACAGACCATCTTCCTTATACCCACAATTCTTGATTCATCCTTGTATTAGCTTCTCTGTTTTTCTTATTCGCTGTCACCCTTCCCTGGGCTTCCTGTACAAGCTGGTCATTACTTACACTTCAACCAAGCCTACATTCCCATGATTGCCCATATCTCACCTTATCTGTTCATGAAGTCTTTGGATAGCCCTATCAAGGACTGAGAACTGATTTGATGTTGCACCAAGACTGCTCCAAAATCAATCCACAAGAGTACTTTCAAAAGCCATTTTCTAGGTCGGGGATTTAGCTCAGTGGTTCCGGCATCTGTTTTGCAAACACAAGAACTCGGGTTTGATCCCCAGTAACCACATACAATACCGGGCGTGGAGATTCACCCCAGCAGCAATCAGTACCACATACCACAGTGCCAGACGTGGTGGCTCACTCCTGTAATTCCAGCACTCGGGAGGCAGAGGCAGGAGGATTGCTGTGATGTGAGTTTGAGGCTGAGCTCAGAGCCAGCCTGAACTACAAAGAGAGACCCTGCCTCAAAAGAACTTAAAAAAAAAATAGCCATTTGCTTTTCCTGACAATGAGATATGTGTGGTATCTACTAGATTTTGGAGTGACTACTGTAATGAGAAACTTAATTCAATAAATATGCTGTCATAGGTCATTTGGCCTCCATAAGAAACTACCACAGAATGGCTCATAAACCAGGGAAATGTCTGTTTTGCAGCTCTGAAGCCTGGGAAAGTCAAGATCAAGGTGCTGGTTTTACGGCTAATGAGGCTCTGCTTTCTGCTTCTTAGATACCTGTCTTTTCACTGACCAACTCACATGGTAAAAGAAATAAATAAGCCCAGAAAGGCATCTTTTTAAAGCCACTCCTCATTAATGAGGCCTAAATCACCTCCCAAAGGTCAACTATATCACCTTGCAGGTAGAACTTCCACATAGGAATTTCTAGGTGATAAAGAATTTAACTGTAACATGTCCTTACTAAATTCTTAATGCTATGTGGAATATAGAAGTTCCAGAACTGTAAAAAACATGGTAACTTGATTTTGAGAAGGCTATTTTCAATTGCAAATATTATTGAAAAGAAAAACTTCCTTGGTCTTCTCCCAAGTTAGAAAAAAAAAAAAAAAGAGGGAAGAAAACACTTTTGCATCCAGTAAATTTTGAGTTATTTCAAGAAGAGACTAGGACAAGTATAATAAGGTTGATAACATACAGGCTCCTGGAGGAAGAACAGAAGCCTGGCTGAGAACTAAAATTTGTTGCTAAAGTACAAGAAATAATGCAGACAGACTAGAGGTAGCATGAGGTTCAGAGGCTCACCAATACTGTCGACTTCCACAGAGAAACTGAAAATCTTTCTTTATGACTTTAGCCTTCAAATTACTTTCCAAACACAAACAGCATGTTACTAGTGAGGGAGAGGAGAGGCATGCAAGAAAACAAATACAGAGAAAACACTCAACTGTCTGAAATTCCAGACAACACTGTGGAAATTTCTGTTTTTAACTGGAGCAGTATGAATTCAAGCATAGGAAAAGAAAATCTTATTTTTCAGTGTTAGCATGAGACTGTCATTTTTACTGAGCCATATAAATTTCTATTGGACATATTTATGGCAAGAATAGCCATAAATCTTTCATTGCTATTATTTCCAGCATTTGTCCCCTGCTTGGATAAAGTATGTGTCTATAACAGCTTTATGCTCAGTGTAAGGTGGGCCAACAGAATCATCGCAAATTTCTGATAGAGTTCTGTTAAGTGTCATATTCCTGGATTCAGTTCAATCTCTGTTCCCAGAGACATAACTGATTAAAAAAGGACCGATTTCATTAAGGACTGGGTCAAGTTACCCTTAAGGACACAAAATTATGTGCCTGTGTCCCAGAGCCTTAACAAGCCATTATCTGTTTCCCCTACTAAATTCCACAGCACCTCAAGTTCCCATAGTTCGCGTGACCCACTTGCATTAGTGATATTCCAGCACCCTGCCACAGAGAAGTGACACATTTCATCATTCAGATCAACCTAACGAATTTACCAGATGGGAGAGGTAGTTGTGCTGAGAAAGGACACAGCTCTTACAGGTTGACTGGGTCCTGGCATAAGTTCCTTTACTATATCCATGACTCAGCTTCCTTACTGAGGAAGAAAGGTAGGTTTGGCAATATTCAACATGCTTTAAACATTAATCCTACTAACAACTAACAAACTGTTAAAACTAACGTTTATACAGAAACACTAAACCTGCTAGAAAATAGGTTAGGATGAACTCTTACAGACATTGTCATAAGGAAAAATTTTATGAACAAAACCTCAGCAGCATGCGAACTAGCAGAAAGAATCAATAATTGGGATTTCATCTTATTAAAAAGCTTCTGCACAGCAAGAGAAACCACCAACAGAGTGAAAAGTCAACCTAAAATATGAATTTGTACCAGCTGTTGCACAGATAAAGGACTACTGTCTAGAGTGTATGTAAAGAACTTTTAAAAAAATCAGCCCCCCTCCATTTAACGACCCAATTCAATAATGGGCATCTGAAGTAAACAGACAGTTTTCAGATGAAGAAATAAAGGCAGCAAAGTAACATATGAAGAAATGTTCAACATCATTGGTCATTTGAGAGATGCAGTTGAAAACAACACTGAGATTCCATCTTACTCCACAAAGAATGGTTGCTATCACAAAATCAACCAACAAGAAATGTTAGTAAGGCTAGGGTGGGGCAATTTTCCACAATTGGTAGGAATGCAAACTGGTGCAGCCACTACAGAGATCAGTCTGGAGATTCCTTAAAAAACTAGAACTCAGGGCTGGGGATTTAGCTCAGTTGTTCTGGCGCCTGTCTTGCAAGCTCAAGGACCTGGGTTCGATCCCCAGTAACCACATAAAATAGGTGTGGAGACTCATGCCCAGCAGTAACCAGTACCACGTACCACAGTGCCGGGCGTGGTGGCTCACGCCTGTAATCCCAGCACTCGGGAGGCAGAGGCAGGAGGATTGCTGTGATGTGAGTTTGAGGCTGAGCTGAGGGCCAGCCTGAACCACCAAGGGAGATCCTGTCTCAAAAAAACCTAAAAAAAAAAAAAAAAAGAAAAAGAAAAACTAGGACTCAAGGTCCCATTTGACCCTGCTATTCCCCTGGTAGGTGTATACATGAAAGAATTAAAAGAATTGTGCCACAGTGATATATGTACACTCATGCTTATATAAGCTCAGTTTGAGATAGCTAAATCTCAGAAACAGCCCAAATATCCATCAACAGGAAACTGAATGAAGAAGATGAGGTTTTCCTATAAAATGGACTATTGCTCGGTCATAAATAGTGACAAAATTGAGTTATTTACACACAAATGGATGTACCTTGAGGACATACACATAAGTGGAATAAATAGTACACAGATAGGTAAGTACTGTATGTTTGCTCTAGTATGAAAAACCGAAGATGTAAATGAATGCCAAAATGTATAAGAACTGTGAAATAGAAAGAAAATATGAAAAAAATGGAAAAGGTGAGTAGAGGAAACTGAAGAAGGGAAAGAAAAAACTTGATAGTACAAAAAGGAAATAAAGCATATATATATATATATATATATATATATATATATATATATATATATATATAAAATAGGTGGGGGTTTTAGGGAGAAGGGGGAAAGGGAAAAAATGAGAATCAAAATGTGTCATGTACAGGTACAAGTTCTCAAGGTTAAATATGATCATATTGTATGTATAAAATGTACCAATAAAATCAATTTTATAAAAATAATAAGTTTTTTTCTTGTTTACTTTTTTCTTAATTCCATTAGGTGAACTTATTAAACTTTAAAGTATATCAGAGTCACCAGGAGAGATTGTCAAAACATAGAAACTTGAACTGCAGAGTTTCTAATATAATATAATCAAAGATCAAAATCAGAATGTTACATTTCTACCAAGCTCCTAGGGGGAGCTGAGGCTCCTGGTCTAGGAGACACAATTTAAGATCCACCATTCAAAAGTGAACAATGGATTCTTCGAGTCACACTTCACATGAAAGCATGAGAAGGGACTTACTCTAAACATTTGCATTATATTGCATTCTAATTCTTACAAAATTACCGTGTAAATTTTTGTATAATTTGTCAGTAAAAGTGGTACTTGGTTCTAAAATCTAGTCCAAGAAACCTGGATCACAGAAACAATTATAAGTGCTGCTATAGATGCTGTCTTCTTTTTTAATATTCTGTAAGCCATGAATACCTTAAAAGAGGCCCTTTCTTAAAATTTACAATCCTCTGAATTCTCCCATCATTCAGACAGAAAAAATACATAATACGGAGGTAGCCTTCAAAATATATTCATTATTTATTCATATATTCATGAATTAATTTAGAAAAACTTTATGAATCCTTGATTTATGCCAAGCATTATAGTGGAAAGTAGGGAAATCTCCAAATCTGTACATCAAGAACTTTTCAGTTTAATCTTATACAATTACTATAAAAAAGAGTGGTTAACATTTGTTTAAGTATTAAAATACAAAAATTTCCCATATTTTATCTCCTTGGATTCCCATCAGATACATATAGGCTGTCATTCCTGGCCTTTCACAACATTAGGAACTTTGCACCTCTGAGATAATTGACTTGTCAATAGTCACTCGACTGGCAAGTAGTGGAGTCAGGTGTGACTCAGGCTTTAAGATTCCAAGGCTGTGTCCCTGATCCAGCTTTCCACTGCTGTGTTCACTCTGCATGGCATGGACCAAGGTGCCAAGGAACCGAGGATGCACAGGGTTCCTTCCTGTCCAGGAGTCAGGAAGTCTCAGAGAAAAATCGAAGTTGGTGAGTATGCAAAGTGATGAGATCAAGTTGCCTGAAGAAGGAGGAGGAGGAGGAGGAGGAGGAGAAAGCTGAAACATTTCTCTCCAGAGTGAACCACATTTCTTGATCAAATACAAAAGTCCATTTTTACAAATTCCTTAAACTTTAGTCCATGAAATATATTCAACTGTCTCACCTCTTTATTGTTTTATTCTTTCAGCATGATGAGAGCAAAAGACAGTTTAAATTTACAAGCACAGAGAATTCCATAAAGGAGCCATACTTTTCAGCACTTAAAATATATTTATAAGGCATGCCCATCTTTCTGTGGCCTGCTAGTCCTTTTCTATGAAAAAAAAAAAAAACCGTTTCACCTGTTTTTCTCCAAGAAATGCATTATCTAACTCTCCTAAAAACATGTTGCTCTTCAGTGACCCCACACCACCTCGTGTTTTATTGAAAGACAAGACTTTCTTGAAGTTCAGGAAAATAATGAATCTGACTCTTTTTTATGTATCAAGAAGAACAAAAATGAATGCCAAGAACCTTGCAAGTTTAAGAGAGAACTTGAGGACAAGAACCACCTGAGTTCCTGCTGCTTGGATAACTTTCTTGAACTGTTGGGTAGGAAGTTACAATCTCAAATCAAAGGACCACACCCTTGGAGCCTCCGCCTTTTCAAACTTGTCCAGTCAAGTGACCATCTCTCATCACATATTCTCCTACATTTACATCTAAAACTTATAGGATACTGTAGGGACAGAGATTAATGTTATAAACAAAAAATGTTATACTGACTCCATGACAAACTAAGCAATCAAATAAAACTGATCAGTGCTGTTAGCTCCATGTTAGAGCTGAGTAAAATGGTGTTTTTTAGAAATTAAGTCACATATATAAATGATTAAGAAGTTATTTATAAACTACCGAGACTTCAGTTAAAGATGAAGAGAAGTGGGATGGTAGGAAAACAGAGTGGGGTATTTTTAAAAATTTGTTAAATTCATTGATATTATACATTATTATCCAAAATCTTCCAACAGATTACCATGACCAAATGCGGAAAAGCATTTGAAATAACTAAAAATATTTTCTTTGGGAGCACCCCTAGTAAAGTCATGAGTTAACTTAGCAATGTCCTTGCCATAAAGTGAAGTAGTTTCTCCTCAGATTTGTTGTTCCTCTTAGAACCTTAGTTCACAACAGCATGGATCCCAGGCTTCTTGGAAAATTCAGGATTCAAGTAATCAGAAACTGGGATAAGTACTAAGAAAAATCTGGGATTGTCTTCATTCAAAAAAACTAAAATGTTGGCAAGAACCTTTGCAGCACTACAAAATATAAATTCTCCTTCAGACAAGATGAGAAGCATGTTCAGTGTGAAAACTGCACTCAGCCCAAAGCTCAGTATGTGTACAATAAAGTAGGAGTAACTGGACTCACCACTTCTGTTTTTCTAAAGAACTGCTTTGCATTAAATTTTGGTGACTTCTCAGCTTTGTTAAGCAGGAGTTGCAACTGAGTTGGGTTTTTGTTTGTTTATCTCGTGATTGTTCGTTATGTAACTACTGTGGTTCACCAAATCACTTATGGAAATCTGACAATGATATGAATTTCTTTCATTCTCTCTTGAGTCAGTCATTTGGGAAGTGCTTGGCTCTGTGGTTCCAGCCGGGACTTCTCATGAGGCTGAAGACAGAGAGTGGCTGTGACTGAAGGGCTTACTCACTCTCCAGTCTGGGTTGGGGCTTGAAAAAGTTGAGCGAGTATGGTAGGTATGAGCTTGTCTGTGGTACTTTCTCAGGTTCTGTCCAGGACGGCAGACTCTAAGGTAACAAAGATTCCTGCATGGTAACTCAGAAACCCAAAGATTTGTGTTCTAAAGGAGCTAAGATATGTTATACATGGGTTCCAATTTCCCATATGAATGTAGCCATAATGTACTGAAAACATACACTAATAAAAATTTTTAAAATATTTGTACTCTGGCAGAAATTGAGATGGAAGCCAAGCACATTGTATAAGCAAACCTCAGAATCCATGTAGTGAAACACATTCTATTGGTCAAGAGCCTGAAAAAGAATTGCCATTGATGAGGGGGAAGAAACACAGATACCATACTTACAATCATAATAGTGTTAACAGAATATGTGATGTTTCCTTTTTATTATTATCACATTCTTTTTCCCCTCATTATTGACCCCCACACCCTTTTTCCTTTTAAATATTTTCTACTTTACAATATCAACTATATATACTAGAACTCATTTACATCTTCATTTTCTTATACTAGGGAAAAAATACAATATTTACACATCTGTGACATATTTATTTCATTTATGAGGCTGTCTTGATAATAATTTTTAAAAAATGAAACAAAGCTTATGTATATAGGAAGATGGGGTTGCAGGGTGGGTAGGAGTAGGGGAAAAAATGAGAATCAAGTCATGTCATATTCTGGTACAAACTCTCAATGTTGAATGCGATGATAATGTGTATTCATAATATACCAGTAAAGATTTGAATTTTTTAAAAAAATAAAGGAAAAAATATCCATTTTTATAACAGAGAGCAGGTTGATGCAGGATTCTATTTTGTTGAAAGTACTTCATGATATTTTTTTCAAATATTAACCTCTTTAAATAAGTGAAACAAACAAAAAGTTCAGTTAAATTGATTTTATTGTGATTAATTACTATATGCACTTAATTACCCTTTATAAATCTTCATCCTTAGAGCCAATAGTTCAATCAACATAATCACATTCTTAACCAGCATAATTACACTCAATCATCATAATCATACTCATTAGGAAACAAGATGAAAAAGTAAAGCAATAAATTTCAAATATCATAGAATTATATAAAAAAAGAATACATGATGTTTTTCAACATCAGAAAAATACAACCCACCATATAATGACTTAGAGTTAGGAGTGGATTCAGTTGAAGTTTACAAAACAAATCATGTCTACAAATCCATGCCTTCACAGATAACCATATGATTCTCAGTATCTGATACAGGGCTTTATTCAGACTGGTTGCTTGGTGTCTGTGTTCTCTGTTCTACAAGGGAGACAGACGAAGTCTAGCGTGGCTTTCTAGTCCTTCGCTAATGTGTTATGTGATGTGAACAGTTTAACAACTCTATGCCATTACTAATCTGCAAAATGTAGACCATATTAGCTCCTTATTATAATTTATATCTAGACTGTCCCCCAAAAGCCTCAAGGGTTCAAGTCCAGGGATTTAACTCACTGGTTCTGGCATCTGCCTGGCAAGTGCAAGGTCCTGAGTTCTATCCCTGGTACCACAAATCAGTGCCGGGTGTGGTAGCTCACTGCTGTAATCCTAGCACTTGGGAGGCAGAGGCAGTAGAATTGCTGTGAGTTCAGGGCCAGCCTGAACTGCAAAGTGAGACCATGTCTCAAGAAAAAAACAAAACAAAACAAAAGCCTCAACTGTTCAAAGGAGGAATTTTTTTTCTTTTTTTTTTTTTTTTTTGAGATGGGGTCTTTCTTGATTTGTAGTTCAAGCTGGCCCTGAGCTCAGCCTCAAACTCACATCACAGCAATCCTCCTGCCTCTGCCTCCCAAGTGCTGGGATTACAGGCGTGAGTCACCACGCCCCGCACTGTGGTATGTGGTACTGATTGCTGCTGAGTGTGAGTCTCCACATCCAGTATTATATATGGTTAACCAGAATAGAACCCAAGTCCTTGCATTTACAAGACAGGCGCCGGAACCACTGAGCTAAATCCCTGGCCCATCAAAGGAGGATCTTTTGGAGAGTGATTGGATCATGGAGGTACTATATTCATCAGTGGATTCCGCTAAAACATTCACAAATAAAGATGCTAATAGGAGGTGGGACTAAATATGCTAATAGAAAGGGAAGGTTTCTGGGTTGTGACTGGAAGGGTGGATTCTTGCATATTACATTATTTGTTTATTAATAGCTCTAAATAATGCAAGAGTGGAAACCTTTTTTAAAAAAAATCTTTATTGGTACATTACACATACACATCATAATTGCATTCAACAATGAGAATTTGTACCAGTATATGACACAATTTAATTCTCCTTTTTTTTCATAGCCCTACTCACCCTACCACCCTCACCCCCTATATACATAAACTTGGAAGGGTGGATTCTTGTCCCTGGGTCCCCTCCACTCTCTGCTTCCTGGCCAGCATAAAGGTAAGCTGCTCTTCCTCTGTGCTCTTCTGTCATGCTGTTCTGCTTTGAGAAAATATAGACTGTTATGGTGAGTCAAAGTAAACTCCTTGCTTACATCATGCATATCAGGTATTTTGCGCCAGCAATGAGAAAGTGATTAATATATTCCCTTATGTATGTCACATAATTTATGAAATAATCCACACATTTGTGAGCCACACAATTTTGAAGCTACAAAAGGCAAACTAAAATGGCAGCAGGTCTATCATTTCTGTCAGTGATATGTAGAGTTTCAGAAATTCCAGCCCCATTTAAATTATTTTTAATAAAATATGGGAAGTTCCATGGGAATGAATGGCATACAGTGTGTTATTTTGTTCTGTACAGTCTTGAATGCCGTGTATTATGATGATGCTATTTTGCTCAAGTGGAAGCTCCACTAGCATCCCATTAGCATGGATTGTTCATGAAGAATTATTGCCTTGAGATCCCCAGGCCTTAGCCATGGGACTAGAACAAAGAGAGATTGAACTAGTAAATGCTATTTAACTTTCATTATCATGTTTCTCCTGTAACTACAGCGTGTCTTACAATTAAACTCTTGCGTAATGATCCCCCCTACTTTAGGAAAAACTCCCCTCCAAAAAGCTTGTTACTCTACCACCTGGATATAAACTCAGCAGCCCTGCCTTACTGGTTAACCAAGCATGGCCAGACTCTCAATTCTCAGATTATTTTCACCCCTCGGGCCCATTCCAACTGATCAGGCATATTTCTTAGAGGATACTCAGGTCAGGCAGAAAGAACACATTGATCAGTTCAGCCAGAGGTACAGGAGGAAGAGAAAAAGTTACAAGAAATCTGTGTTGTTAGAGCTAAGGATGAGCCAAGGCAATTATTTACTTTAAAATAATACAGCACAATGTCGCACAAAATGTAGGAGTTCACTTAAACTGTAAGAGAAAATGCTGCATCTGTATGCTTGTCTTGGGGCTAAGCTCTCAGTTGAGCATGTGATTCTGGAAGTTATTTTCTATATTTTATAAAGTATTATAGAAATATTTATGGTATGTAATACCTAGGGTATTACAGATCAACTGAAACCAGATTTTTACTTTTATATAATACCATTGTGATAACACTAACTGCATAATGTTTATTTGAAATTGTTATTGACAATGATATATTTTGGAAAGATTAAAGTACAAAACTATTTTTAAATAATTACAATTGATGTGGCTGATCATCATACCTAGGATACTTATAAGATAAAACAGCCACAAAGGACTGGATGTGATGAGGATCAGTGATGAGAATCCAAAGCAACATCACCCATGGGATTCCAAACGCTTGCTTTGGAGATTAGAACTCTACATTGTCTGTATTAGTATTCAAGTTTATAAAACTAATTTTTAAAAGATATGATACTAATGAAATTGTACTACAATAATAATTACTTTTATATCATAAAGTAGACTATTAGGGATATAGAATAAGCTTATGTAAAGTGTAAACTGAAGACATTCAAAATACTCTGTGCACTTGAGTTTTTGGATGACGTTCTCCTGTAAATGAATTCATGTGCATTCTGTCCAGTGGAGAGTGTTAGTGGAAGGGAATTTATTTATGTTGTGCCTCCCACTGGCTGTCTGGCCAAGTTTCTTTTATTCTGCCATTAAATTATACATGGCTCAACTAAAAAAATCCTATGGGGTATGTTCAGATGAGAGCTAGCACTCATGTTTGGGATCAAAAAACCTTCAAATGTTTTATTTTTTATTCCAACTGTGTAGTAAGGCCCGTTTTTCATCTCAAACTGATCATAGTACATATCTTTGATGACAATAACATTTTGCTACTTTGATATATACTGGCTTTAACTTGTTTTATTTATCTATTTTAACACAGAAATAACTTTTATTTGTTGATCTCTCTCTAATTTAAAGTTTCATATTTTTGTGCTACTTGAGAATTGACTATATGTATCTATTGTAAATCTCTTTCTACAGTTATGTCAAAATAAATACGCTATCTTTTGAATGATGAGACTTATATGACATATGACAAAGAACTTGATATTGGCTTAGGAGAAGATATAAGAATTTCTCCCTCACAAAAACTTTCTCAGTGAAAAAGATAATAGGAAATAAATGTTGAAGGGCTGTACCAAACACTCTAATTTGAGACATTTGGATAACACACATGTCCCAATCTTCCAATTGCAAAACTTAATACAAAGCTATAATAATCAAAATGATGCAAGACTGGCAAAGCACATCAAATAATATGGTACTGAAATAGAATTGAGAGTCCACCAAAAAAAATCACATTTACGGTCACTGATTTTCAACAAGGTGCCATAATCGTCTGCTGAGGACAGGAGTCATCATGAAACTCACTGATGCTGGGGTAGCTAAATGCTTGTGTGGAAGGAATGAAGCTGAGCCTTCTACTTCATACTGCAAGCAAAAATCAACTTAAAATGTCTGAGGCCTAAGTTTAAAAGTTAAGATTGATTCATGTTCAAATGGATGTACCTTCAAGACATACTCAGAAGTGAAATAAATAGGTCACAGAGATGCAAATATCATATCTTTTCTCTGGTATGACAAAATGAAAATGTAAATGAGTTCTAGAATTTACAGTAGATTTTGTGAAATGGAAAATATCCAAAAGGAAATGGGGTGTCAGGGTAAATAATGAAGGGAAAAATAATATGATGGTAATAAAAGGAAGGAAACAAAGCTTATATATACAGGGGGTGGGGGCTGTAGGTTGGTTAGGGGAATAGGAACAAATGAGAATTAAGTCGTATCATTCACTGGTGTAAATTCTCAATGTTGAGTGTGATGATGATATGTATATATAATGTACCAATAAATATTTTTAAAGCTAAAACCATTAAAGAACAAACATAAAAGTTTTCCTGGTTTTGGATTAGGCAGTGATTTCTTAGATATAATGTCAAAAGCACAAACAACAAAAGATAAACAGAAAAATTAGACTTGATCTAAATTAACTTTTGCATTTGAAAGAATCACCAAGAATATTAAGAGATAATACAGAGAATGGCAGTATTTGTAAATCATATGCTTGTTAAGGGACTTAAATACATGCCACAACAAGGATAACCTTGAAAACAGGAAGGTAAACAGGTGATCATAAAATAATACATACGATGTGGTCCCAGTTACATAGAGTAGCCACAGTGAGCAAGCTAGCAAGAGAGAAAGTAGGTTAGTGGTTGCCTAAGGCTGGTGTAAGGAATGGGAATGGAGGAGAAAGGAAGTGGAAAATGAAAATAACTGCTAATGAGTACAGTCTTTCCTTAAGAGGAGACAAAAGTGTTCCTAACTTGGTTATAGTGAGAGTTACACAATTCTGTGAATATGCTAAAAATCACTGACCTATACACTTTAAATACATAAATTGATTGGGATGTGAAAAGCTTTTTTAAAAAAAACTTAGGAGTGCCTTTATAAATACCCCAAAGTAAAATAAAAATAAAAAAATAAAAACTGAAGTCAATGTTATAGATAAAGGAAATTGTTTGTCATTACCACTTTAAAGAAATGTTTATAATATTTTTTTAAGTCACACATAAATAGTTCTGATCAGTTTATCAGGCTACTTCAAGGAAACACCCAGGATCTTCAACTCTGTTACATCCTGAGTCTAGAAGTCTGTGGTCCTATTTTGTTCAAGAAACTGATTTAGGGCCAGGGATTTAGCTTAATGTTTCCAGTGCCTGCTTTGCAAGAACAAGGTCCCAGGTTCATTTCCAGGTAACCACATACAACAATGATGTACATGGTGACTCATGCCCACCAGCAATCAGTACCACACACCACAATGCCAGGTGTGGTGTGGCTCACGCCTACAATCCCAATGCTCAGGAAGCAGAAGCAGAAGGACTGCTGTGAATTCAAGGCCAACCTGAATTACAAAATGAGATCCTGTCTCAAGGAAGAAAGAAAGAAAGAAAGAAAGAAAGAAAGAAAGAAAGAAAGAAAGAAAGAAAGAAAGAAAGAAAAAAAGAAAGAAAGAAAGAGAAAACAAAATAAAATAAATTGATGCAATGTGAACAAGTCTTTGCAATAGCAGTGCTATAGAGCAAGAAACAATTCCTACTTTTCTCTTAGCATTAGAGTCTTCTGTTTTCGCGAAGGTAACCTGACAATACTGAGCACCTGATTAGCTAACTGAATTTACAAGTCAACATGAAATGATATTACTAACAATGTTGCACAGAAATTATCTACTTTTCTGTAAAGCACATAAAAACCTCCTTAAAATATCTAGAGATAAATGCTTGGATTTCCACAATTTCTAAAACAATGTTTCAGATATTCTAAAGACTTTTAATTTAAAACACAAGTGCTTCTAATATTTTAAGTATTTTTATTTTAGCATATTAGTACATAAGTATGGGACATAATGTTTACACTCCTTCTAGGAAGTTGGTACATAGGACATCTTAATTTCTGTCCTCAGTGTTCTTTCTCTTCTCTACCTTTCCCACTCCTCCCTCCTCTTAATCATCTTGTTTTTCCTACCTATTGGCAATACCTAATGTTTACATTCCTCACGTGGAATTGGCACAGGTACATAACACATCTGAGTTCTTTTTCTCATGTTATCTCTTTCACCCTCTTTTTCTTGATCCTGGTGCCCTTTGAGAAAGATCTATCTCCTTACTTCCTCCTATCAAATAAAGTACAAGATAAAAGATCAATTCTAGGTATGTGTCTTAGTTACTTTATGTTTCTTGGACAACATACCTGATTCTCATGAATTAATGGAGGAAAGCTTTATTTCAGCTCACAGTTTTAGAGGTTTCCACTGTGATTGGATGGCTCCAAGGTAGGGTGGCATGGCACAGAGGCATTGTGGAGAAACCTTGCTCAAGGTGGCAGGAGGCAGTGAGCCATCAATAGAGTGACTTTGTCTGCAGTGACTCACCTCTTTCCACTGGGTTTCACTGTCTACATCATGTTCAGCTAGAAACCCACCAGTGAACTGATACAGTGATGAGTATCACGTGGCCACAGCCAGCATAACATGACCATGATCCAGTCACTGTCCCCAAACCCCACTGATGAGTCCATGAGGCTCTGGAGGGACATCGAGATATAAGCAGCAATAATCCATTTTAACTAAAGTATACACCAGTAATAAAAGTCTTTTTTCTACTTTGTGTATTTGTGTGATCTTAGACATAATTACATTCATTTCCAGCCCTAATTCTCTTATGGGTAAATAGAGAAATGAAATAATTTCAAAGTTCTGTACTAATTCTACTGATTTATAAATTCATTCATTCAGGGACCATTTCTTTATAACTAACAGACCTGAGCCAATACATTATGGAGGAAATAAAATATGTAGGGAGAATGAGTCTAAAGACAAGACAGATAAAATGAGTCTGATTTCTAGAAGCCTGTGATGTAGTACCATAAGGGAAAAGTAATAAAGGTTGGGAAATTAAAGAACAAGGGTTCATGCATTCTAATAGAAGGTTTTAAAATTTTTTCTTTTTTAGACCAGGAATCAAACTCAGGACCTTGTACTTATGAGGCAAGCAACAGAACCACTGAACTAAACCCTCAGACCCCTAGAGATTTATTGAAGAAAGGACAGTTGAATTGAAGAAGATGTGAGGAGAGGTAGGCTTCTGAGTGATAATGATATCAGGAAGAGTTGTATATTAAACATACACTGGCCATCAGTGTGTGTGTGTATAACAAAATAATAACGTATTTCCCTCCCATTCGACCCCTGGCCTTTTCATAAACATTTGAATTCTTGTAACTATTGTTATGTTTATTAATGCACTTTCTGCAAAATTTACCAAGCTTACCTCTAAACATTTTAATACTGAAAAAAAAAGAAAAAGCAAAGATAATAATCATGCTTTATACACCTTTATTAATTAATTATTTAATTGATTTTCACTCACGAGAAAATCACAGATGAGACTACAGCTGCCAATAGTTCTAGACAGACAATGGCTTGAGAAAAAAATGAGAAGGAAGAAAAGAATTTTTGACATATTTTACATAAAGATCACCATGTGCTACTCAAAAAAGGGAAGAAAACTTGTCAGTTAAGAAAGTGGCTTTACTGTATTGTGTTGTATTATGGGTAAGAAAGGAAGAGTACTATGGGCTATTTCCACATGTGACTATGAATACATCTTAAAGGAAACCTGCTAGAGTGTTTTCTTTTCATTCACGCACACACAACTTACATTTTATTGATTTATCCATCTATCTCAGTAAATGCACTAATCCATTTCTTCCTCCTCACAACTGAATAAGGTAGTGCTACTACTATCTCCATTTTATTGATGAGGAAATGAAAATGCAATAGAATTACATAACTTCCCCAGAATTACTCTTAGTAAACAGCAGAGTCAAGACTCAAGTGCACAACTATCTGGTTCTAGATTGTCCTCTTAATTCTGCCACATCTGACTCTCTTGTTTCCCTAATTTACAAAACAGATGCAGAGATCTGCACCTATTCTGCATGTCTAGAAACAATAACAAGGAAACCAAAGGAAAGAATGTCTCATCATAGCTTCTTCCCCAGAATCTCAGTCACTAGGTATAAATAATCAAGAAGTATATTTACATATCATGAAATTTCAATAAAATATAAGTAGCATACTGCAGATATAAATTGGATAAAACCTAAAGTTTGTTGAGCCATATAAGGGTTTATAAATCTGAACATGTTAATGCTAGTGGTATGTGGTACTGGTTTCTAGGTCGGGGATTTAGCTCAGTGGTTCCGGCACCTGTCTTACAAGGGCAAGGACCCAGGTTCAATCCCCGGTAACCACATACCATACTGGGTGTGGAGACTCACCCCAACAGCAATCAGTACCACATACCACAGTGCTGGGCGTGGTGGCTCACGCCTGTAATCCCAGCACTCGGGAGGCAGAGGCAGGAGGATTGCTGTGATGTGAGTTTGAGGCTGAGCTCAGGGCCAGCCTGAACCACAAAGTGAGACCCTGTCTCAAAAAAAGAAAAAGAAGATAAAAGGATTGAGGTAACCAGAAAATAAGAAAAAAAAAAACCTGGGGGCTGCTTCACAAGCATGAGGTCCCGAGTTTGATCTCTGATACCAAAAAAGAAATTGAGAAAAGCCTAAAAAGTGGCATGAGTTGTGAAACCTTCCAAGAATTCAACAATTAAAGTAGCTAATATATTGGAAACTGTTAGGATTAATAAAATATTCTGACTGGTATTATAAAACCACAGAGTTGATAAGCACTCATTCACATCATCCATAGAAAACTAAAAGATTAAAAATCTTGATAAACTAATACACAGAGGAAAAGATTCAAAATGTATTCAGATCTTAGCTTATAAAAATAAGAGAGCAATTTAGTGACTTTCTGATTATATGCAAATTACTTCCTATGATAAAGAACACTATTAACAAAAATAGCATGGGGGGGTAATTTTTCAGTTTATATTCTAGAAGCATATTTATACCAGAGGATAAAATAATGGATGATATTGATAGCAATAATTATGTATACGCTTACTAACATGATGCTTCTAAAAGTCATATCAAGATTTTGGCAAACTTATCAATCATAGCTTCGTACAGTTATCATTTAACCTGAAATGATAAGATAAACTATGAAAAGCCAGCATATAGAATTACATAAAAAATAGAAAATCACAAGTACTACATACTGAAAACAGAAGACAATAGAGTCTCTAAATATGTAGACAATACACAGACTTTTACAATGTAAGGAGGCCAGTGCTTAGGTATTATACTGGCAGCTGAAACTAGAGGCCTGTAAACCTAAGTCAAAACTCTACATTTTCTGCTGATATGGATGTACCTTTGAGCTTGTTCTTTAAGCTTTGAACTCCATTTTCACAATCTGGAACCAAAGATGAGATGATGCAGAAACAAACTGATGTTAGGCATCAAGGGCTTCCGTAGTGCTTGGCACGTATTATTTCTAGTGACTCCTTACTATTCCGTCCAAAATGTTCTCTCCTTGGAAATTTTAAATGATAAAATCTGTTGCATTTGAGGAGCTGGTAGCCTGATTAGAGTGATGGGACATCTACTCAGAAAATAGTTAAAGAATATAAGCTATGTATGCACAAAGAGTTCACAAGATAGAAGTCAAAGCAAGGCATAAATTCTAGTTGTGCAGTTTCAAGGAGGAGATAGGACCTACGGAGGATTCTGATGCGCAAGCAGAGTTGGATGTCTAAATGGGAGAGGGAGCCTTTTCCAAACCAATTGGAGAAATACGATCTAAAACAGGCTTTTTATTTCATGATACAGAGAGGCTTCTAATCCAGGCAGCTCAAGTTTAGTATGGGAGACCTGAAGTCTCAGACTCCATCTCCTTTTCCAAGTTATTTCTTTCAGAAGATTTCTTATCTCACCTAGCTATTTAATCCTCCTTCCCAACACACTTATCCAAAAAGAACCACCCACTCTCCAAAAAGACATCCTGGCATAGTGAGGTACATAAACAGAACTACCAGAATCATTACTCAGAATCAAGACATGCTTGAGGATGGGAGAGCGTGTAGGAATGTGATTCTGATGCACTGTACTCTATCAGAGAACACTACCATAAGTTATACAGAGTACTAAAAAAATCCACAAGAACCAAGCTCTCCCAAGATATCCACAAAGTCAGAATACATTTGGAAATTAGAAGCAACATCCACTGATGTGTGTTCATCACAAAGACAGAAAATACATCTCAATCCAAAGATATCTACGTGATAGTAAATAATTGACTCATGAGTCCAGAACACTAAAAATTTATTGAGAACTTTTCTATAGAGCATGACCTATATTGTTGAAATTGTGAATTATCTCTTCCCAAGTGAAAAAGGATGCATTTAATCTGTTGACTTCTTACAAGAGAATTGAAGGTGACAACAGACCTCTCCAGACTGTGGCTGAAGTGTGACCAAACTTTGGCTACCCGTGGATCAAACTTGGGTAAAATGTCTTTGAAATTCAGCAGGTACATACAGGCAAAGTTTACAGAAATGCTGGTTGCAACATATAAATATTTACAAAATGAGAGTCCCCTCACCCTCAGGCAACACTGTGGCATCGTGAAAAAGTGAAGAGAGATGTTATATGATGGAAGCTCCAGTTCCTTGATATACACATCAACTGTAATGTTACAGTCCTAAAATGAATACAAAATCTCCTGCCTGCTTTGTACCCTGATATTCAGGTAAAACTATGGTAATTTATGGGCTTCCTTTTGTATCCAAATATATTGCTGCTGACCCTGCATCTGTAGGGTCATTACTGCTCCTTCTGTGGCAGTAATAGTTTGCAGGCTGTCCATGACCAGAAACAACCACACAAAGAAATTCAACCTAACCAGAAATGGGGCCAGTGCCTTTGACATCCTTGGAGCTTTTATTGCTGTTCAGGGATTACAATCATTCTCTACCACCTTTTTTCTGACCCCCTGTTCATTTTATTACCAGCACTAATGACTGGAAATAAGTGAGATGACATTGTGCCTGGAGACTTCAGTTCTAATGTTAATACACGGCTGCACTGGGAAGGTGAGTTGAGGTTACTTTTGTGACAGAATGGCCTCTGGGTTTGCAGGATCCTGACTTGGTACGTTTTCAGCCTTCTACACAAGAGGGTCTTTAGGTGTCTAGTTGAGCTCCATACCTCCTCCCGCCATACTCATTTCCACTTTCTAAGGAAACTTTTGACTTAGCTAGACCATTCTGTGTTTACAGTGTTACCAAAAAAGAAAGAATCTGAAGGACAGAAATCCAGAATGTCAAAGGCTCTTGATTGCTCAGCTAGTATTCAGGTTCCTACTCTGTTTCCTTGCCAAAAACCTGGGTGATGAGTTAATAGTGTAAAACTGTTTTTTTAAGAAGGAGAAGGGGGTGGTGACAGGAAGAGAGGAGAGGGAGAAGAAAGGAGGGAAGTGAAAGAGGAAGAGAAACAGGAAGAGAAAAAAAGGAGGATAAGAGAAGGAGGAGAGGGAGAAAAGGAAATAAGTGCCATCTTGGCGATGGAGCAAAAGGCTATATTGGAAAAAGGTTTCAGAGTTTCAGATGAGAGTCTCTGAAAGGGAACTGAAGGACACTAGTGAACTAAGAGAGACATAGAATTTTGAAAAGTATTTTCGGGGTTTTTGTTTGAATAACATACTTTAAATGCATTAAAATTTGCAAAGAAAGATTAGATTATGTTAATGTAAAATTATCAAAAATAGAACTAAGAATAAAAATGATAAGATCAGCTATATGGTCATATGAAACCAAGAAAGAAACTCTATAGAAATTGCTGCTTGCAAAGCTTTACAAAGAAATGTCTGGTGGCTCAAGGACAGCCCTTCCTGGCTCCCAGGACAGGTAATTCCTTTTGATGCCCTAATACTTTATTATAGTCTTGCGCCATTCACATTTTTTTTCAGGTTTTTTTTTGTTTTGTTTTGTTTTTTGTTTTTGTTTTTTTTTTTTTTTGAGACAGGGTCTCGCTTTGTGTTTCAGGCTGGCCCTGAGCTCAGCCTCAAACTCACATCACAATCCTCCTGCCTCTGCCTCCCGAGTGCTGGGATTACAGGCGTGAGCCACTACCGCCGAGGATTTAGCTCAGTGGTTCTGGTGCCTGTCTTGCAAGCGTAAGGGCCAGGGTTTGATCCCTGGCAAACCACATGCAACAATGCAGGGTGTGCAGACTCATGCCCAGCAGCAACCAGTACCACATACCACAGTGCCAAAGGATTAAGTGACTACCCAGTAAATTTAAAACAGAATACAACTTCTATGAACATTTTAAGTATCATAAGAAAAAAGTCTTCTATTTTGGTTAAAAAACTAATTTCAATATAATAAAACTGATAAATAATTTAGATCTTGTTATCCAAATTACTCATAAATATCCCAAAATAGCAATGTGTCCAATCAAAAATTATTACACATTCCTGTAAGAGGGAAAACTGGGTAAAATATTCATTGTTTAGGCCACACATAGCTTTTAATATATTTGAGCTGCGTCCTCATATGCACTTTTTCATCTTTAAGACATTGTCAAATTGAAGTTCTGAAGTAAATTTCTATATGTTAAACTCAGAATAATTAAGGAAAGTACTGAAGTTGAGTTCTCACAAACTGAAAGTACTTTGACACTACAACCATGATTCTTTCTTTTTGGACTCCTTAATTCTATCGCTAGAAGTTTTTGTTTCCTGATAGAGGTACAAGTCCATGCATCTGCCCTAGGAGCAAGACCACCTGACTTGTAAGCCTGTTTCAGCCTCCTCCAAATGCTCCTGCTTTACAAATTCCTCTCCTCCTTGTTCTTTGCTCTTAATAGTCTGTCACTCAGCCTTCACATTCATTCTATACTAAAAAGCACAGAAACCCAGCTCTCCCATGGAAGCGAGTTCTTGAAAGAACTAGAGATGTCTCTGACCTTTGTCTTGGAGCCATGCATGAACATAAAGATTGATAGCACCCATGGCTGGAAGTTGGCCATGGTGACCTCTCAATGGACAGATACATCAGCAGTGGAGAAACCTGCACTGTAGTTACTTGGTGTAGCTAAAACATCTGCGTTTTCTGGGCTCCGTGAGCAGGCCACAGAGAACAGGTAAGCTCAAGCTATCTAGAAGTTATTCCGCATAAGACAGCCAACCTGGATAAGACAATCCAGTGTAAAATGTTATAAAAGCAGCATTGAAGGTGAATTGCTGTGGTTTTTGTAGAAATTCAACTGAACATATCAGTTATATCAAACAAGTGCACAATGTGTGTACTGCCCACAATCTCCATAGAATCTACAACTGTATCTAATTAAAACCATACTTTGGATGCCTATAATGAAAGCACATTAAGGTAGCACCTGTGGAATGAAACCGGCATTCTTGTTCCTTTAATTTCCCGCTACCTCCCCAGTCCCAAAGCACCCAGGAAGTGACGAGAGGAAGAATGAAAGGAATCAGATCATTCTTCCCTTCCCTGATCCAAGTCTTAGATGAGGGATAGGAGTTGTGAAGAAAGGGGAACCTTCAATTAGATGTGAACTCAATGTTTGCATGTAAAATGGAAAGGATATTTTAATGACTACAAATTAACTGTAATTATGGGAGCCATATTTGGAACAGATAATAGAAATTAGGTTTCAATAATATAAATAGCAGGGAAATGGTATCAAATAGAACATGTTTCAGACAAGTAGTTGAAAATAAGCCATTTTCTGCTTGAACCCCACAAATATCATAATTTACTATTAAGAAGGGATATATATGTATATATATATATATATATATATAGTCTCATATTCACCTATGCAATATAAAGACAGATTTAAATTCCACTTTACAATATATCATGAATTTTCCTCACATCATTAAATATCCTTCCACATGATTTTTATGGCCATGTAATATTCCATTTTGATTTATTTAATTGACTCCCTATTACTGAACCTTTTTATTATTTTTCCTAAGCTTGCGACTATAACCAGTGTTGTAATAACTTCGCAGGTAAACTTTTGCCCATAATAATAATTAGTTCTATATAAATCTTTGGAGGGGTTTTGTTAGTTATTTTCCCCTCATTGTTGAGAGAAAATACCCAACACCCTAAGTTAAAGCAGAAGGGGTTATTTGTCTTACAATTCGTAGAAGTTTCAGTCCATAATTGGCTGGCTCCAAGACGAGCATGGCCAAGGCCACTGCCAAGGAGAAACCATATGCTGCGCACAAGGTGGCTAAGGCACAAAGGGACCATCGTCACATCTTTCTGCCTCTTTTCTCCTACCCACACTGCACGGATTAGGGCTGTGCTCCCGTCGCTCTGAAATGGAAGAAAACAAGGCAGAGCTGAGCATGACTGTCTAGGCTCAACGCCTGTCGTTCCCCACCCCCACCCCACCCCTCACTGAACGCATGCAGGTCTCTGTGTCCAGAGATGAACAGCTGCAAAACTGGTGCCTGCCTCCTCTGTCTTGATGAACTGGAAAAGTTCACCTCCACCTCCCGACCCCAGTGCTAAGTTCTGTCTGCTGCTCTAAGTTTCTGCTTGCTCGTGGGCCCTGGGTAAAGAACAGACAAATAGGAGCACATAAGGAGAAACGAGGTTCGGACTCTGCGAAGGGACTACTGCCGGACAGCCAGCAGTACTAAAGCTGCCTTTGCCTCCAGTTCTCCGAGGACAGCTCTGGGTCTCCTTCCTTCCGAACGCCATTTTACTTCCAGCTCACACATTCCAGATGCGGCTGCTTCTGACAAAAACTCCAATGTCATCTGCTGGAGGATTGGGACAAACCTCAACACAAACCCCAAAAGGGCTATTACTAAATCAGCGAACATGAATGTTCAGAGAATGAGCTACATAGATATTGATGCATCTTTAACATTCCTATCAGTAGCATATCAAACTGCCAGAATTTGTATGCGCTTGTGCCAAATTAAATGTTGAAAATAGAATGTTTTAGACATTGAATGTTTTGTTGCATGGCATTTAGTTACAGAAGATAGTTGATAATAAATTAAAACTTAAACTTTTGATAAGTGGTCAAAAGAAAGCAATTCAAATATAATCTACTATCGCTTCATGTTACTGAAAAAATGAACTGAAGAAGAAAATTCTTTTGACTCACAGTTTTAGAAGTTTCAGCCTGTTGGCCATTTCTTTCGAGAATGGTGGAAAGGGACACATCCAGGGGAGGAACATAGAGAGAAATTCGCTCTTCTTATGACAGTGAGGAAGTAAAAAGAAGAGACAACAGTGTCCTAGTGTCCCCTGCAGGGTCCTGCCCTAGATGACTAACCTTCCTCTCAGTAGACTTCACCTCTTGAAGGCTCCACACTTTCTAGTAGCTCCACAGGCTGGAGACCAAGCCTTTCAGATACAGGCCTTTGAGGAACACTCACTTAAGTCATAGATACCTTCAAAATAAAAGCTTCAGTCGTATTTTACTACTGGGCCTTTAGCCAGATTAATTGGTTGTTATGCCCGCTGAGTATCTGGTTGAAGTTTCACCACCCAGAAGCCTATAGCACAAGATCTTCTTCAATGAGCTTGGGCTTTTTTGATAATAGACTCTGTGAATCCTTGCATTATAAATCAGAGTCATATCCAAATGATGATAAACATGATTTCAGCACATTCCATCTGTTTTTCTGGAGGAAAGAAAACAGGTAAGATAGAAGTTGATGAAAGTACCAAATGGAAAGGTGTTCTTATGTTCTCTGAATATAAAACACAATGTTTCAATCTTCAGAATTATCCGTCTGTGAGCAATAGTATCAAGTGTCATTAAATTGATATTGTTTTTAAGGAGTAAATGAAGAATTCTCATATGTGATAGCTTTTTTGAATCTCATAATAACCTACAAAATAGATTTTATGATTTCTCTTTTGTAAATCAAAAAACTCAGGCTCGAAAATTAGTTGGCTCCCCTCAGACATCTCTGGAACAAACATAGCCAGGAGTGAAATCTGTACCTTAATTTCAAGTCCAGGCTTTTTCTATTGTGCCTTTCTGTTAGTATATTTATTATTTAGTCATTTAACAAATGATTTACTGAACATCATCACATACTAGATATTGTTCTGGCTTAGAACTGATCCAATAACAGAAAAATCCCCTATCTTCTCATATTTTGTTGTTGTGAGTGGTAGGTTAGGATTGGGAGAAAGATGGGCAGTAAAATTTGTTTGTAACATTTCAGTAAAAGGTAAGTGCTGTGAAAAAGTGAATCTGAATTAGAGATAATTAAAATTAAGTCCTCAAGGAAGTTCTCTTGTATGAGGCTGACATTTGAGGACAGCCCTGAACTGACGAAATCATTTATACGGACTGGAAGGGCACAAGAATTCCACTGAACACATGGAAACTTGTTTTTATGTTGGTAGCTCTCCTCACAGAACAGTTATTGGTAGGCTTGCTGACCATGAACTTAATCAACTTTAGCTGCAGAAAAATATTTTTGTTTATATAAATAAGATCAGCAAGAAAGAAGGCAGACAAAAGATCGTATACATGTTCAAAAGCAAAACGATGAAAGCTGCTGTGATTCTTAACTCTCCCTGGAGTGACTTCAACATTTGTGACACTTTTATGAGATAGTATTAAAGAATTTCACTTGGCTTTTGTTTTGTTTTTCAAAAATCCTTGCAAATTATCCATATAGTGAGAACAGATACATTTCATAGTCTTATAAATAAATCTTAAAGATATGTACTCAATATGGAGCGCTTTTTCAAAAGTGTATGTGTCCTTTGTTTATCAATTTTAAACATTTTAGAAAAGAATTAAGGATCAAGTGGTAAGGTGTAATATTATTAACTTGCATCTTTAGTATGAAGTACTGCTGATCTTGGTCACCCAGTTATTTGGAAAAATAATACAAATTAGAGAAGAACTATGATAAGTTAAGAGAAGTCTTGTAGAGCAAACATTTGAGATACTAAATAAAAAAAGTAGTTAAGAGATGCTAGACTCTTCAGTTTCTCAAATGTACAACCTTCTTATGTGGAGTTCATACAACTGCTGAAATCCATCTCCATAATTATCACCACTACTTTTAAGTCCTTATCACAGTAAAAGCCATATGCTAAGCACTTCACATGCATTGTGACAAAACCCTCAGACATTCTT
Source organism: Petromus typicus (assembly GCA_004026965.1). Classification (NCBI taxonomy): domain Eukaryota; kingdom Metazoa; phylum Chordata; class Mammalia; order Rodentia; family Petromuridae; genus Petromus; species Petromus typicus. Next base: position 11,641 of record PVIR01010682.1, on the reverse strand, counting down.
CTATCATATTCCCTCTCTAGTAGGACAGGATCAAAGGGTCTGTGAAAGACTGGTATTTAATGCACTGCTAAGATCTGAACTCATTGCAAGAGGCAAAGTTCTCATAGGACTTACTGGATGGCCTCCAGACCGATTCCACAGAAATATCCCAGCCTTTCTGATGGTGTGCTAACAACGAAGAGTTGGCACAAAGCAGCATGGAGTCTTACAGACAAGCACAATTCATTCCCTTCCATTGAAGACACTGCAGAACTCAAAGACAAGGATCAGCCGGGATATTTGAAGGGGTTCAATGAGTTCAGTGTATGTGAATTGGCAAAAGAGACTAATGATCCATCCCTCCATGGTAATTAATTCAGACTTGATGACTTCCTGCTCTTTAATTTACAGCACATTTATAAAAGACACAGGTTTGCCCTCCAGAGACACTTGAGCAAACCTCAGGGTCGGGAAAGTGCAGCACCAGGTCATTTCTGCCTATGAAGTGACGAACTAAAGCAGAGCTGAAATGATTTTGTGATTCCCAAACTCTGAATATACAGCCTGACAGTATTCCTTCCAGTTTCAGGGGAAGTGCTCTGACAAGTTTTATCACCTGTTAATTATTGTCTTTCCCTTAACAAGAAGTATTTTCTCTGAAAAATTGAAAACTTCTCTCTACTATAAAAATGTCTTGTCCCTTTATGACTTATGACTTCATATATTTTGAAGACTATTTTATGAGATGGTGCCACAGAAAAGTCTTGTACCAATTTGACAAACCAAGTCTGCTCATTAATCAGAAGCTACATTTATTATTTAAATGACAACCATGACAATCATGATGTATTCTCCATTTCCACTGTCCCTAATTCCTAATCTGATAATACAAAATTATAGGAGACAAATTCCATCAGACAAATAGGTTTATAGTTTGTATTTCTACATATTTCTGCGTCTAACCCAAACATTTTATCCCACCGTCATGTTTTCTGAAGATAATGGTAGCAATAGCACAGTATAATGTTTATACAGCTATATTACCAAATAATGGGACAATAGATCTTGAAGGCTATGAATGATGAATGATGATGAAGACTTGATGAAAAAGCAAGGAACAGAATAGGACTACAGGGATAACCTACGGCCATGTTCTAGATAGGAATTTTGATAAAGCTCTGTAGAAAGTAAACATCATCTACACCTTCAGTTTATAATAGGTATTGTGAAATAGGAAAAAAATGGTTAAAGGGAAGAGAAAGAGTGAGAGGCAGAAGAAAGTAAAGAAGGTAATGAAAAAATTTGACAGTGGAAGGGAAAAAATATAAACAAAGAAAAAAAGAAAACATAATAACCAAGCATCACTTAAAAAAAAAAAACAACTAAATACATTAAGTGAAACTGAAGTGGGGTCTTGAAATAAAACATAAATATTTTTAAATACTTTATAAACAACCAGAGAACCTTGCATTTTAAAAGTATTATATGTGATTATTAATTCAAATAAAAATTTAAATTTGAAATTCAATATAACAGTATAGACAGAAAAATAAGAAAGTACTTAAAGAATTTTCCATACTTTTACTATTTTACTCTTAGAAATCATTTTTCAGCAGGACATTAAATCAACATTTAAAAAAATTAGTAGCTTTCCACATCAATAATAAACTAATCAAGAAAGAAATAAGGAAAACAATTCCATTCACAATAGCTTCAAAAAAACCTATGAATCAACCCAACCAAGGAGGTAAAAGTCTTTGCAGAAAATTACAGAACACTAGAGAAAGAAATTGAAGACATCAGAAGATAGAAATGAAGAAATCTTGCATTCACAGATCAGCAATATTAAGATTGTTAAGATGGTCAATTACTAAAAGTAGCCTACCATTGCAATCAAATAGTCATCAAAATTCCAATGATATTCTTAACAAAACTAGAAAAAAATTCAAAAATTCTGTGGAAACACAAAAAACACCCAAAATAGCCAAAGTAATCCTAATCCTAAAAAAAAAAAAAAAAAAAGCTGAGGGTATTGCACTAAACTACCCAATTTCAAGTTATATGACAAAGTTATTATTTCAAAAACCAGCCTAGTACTAGTGCAGAAAAGATATATAGACCCTGTATAGTCCACTGGAATCCAAAAGAGGATACAGAAACTAACTATACCCATCCATGTACACAACTATACCCATCTGATTCTTGAAAAAGGATCCAAAAACCTATGATGGTAAAAATGCAGCTGCTGTAACAAATAGTTGTGGGAAATCAGATATCCATTTCTCAGAGATTGAATCTAGATTCCTATTTCTCACCCTACACAAAAATCAGTCCAAGCTGGGTGTGGCGATCTCCACATTTAATTTTATCACTCGGAAGTCCTGAGACTAAGATCACCATTTTGAGCCCAGCCTAGAAAACTTGGTGCCTTAGTGAGACTCTGTTTCAAAATTCAAAATTTAAAAAAGAGCTGAAAATATAGGTCAGTAGAAGGTTCTGGGTCAATTTCTGGTACTATGCACACACACGCGCACACACACACACACACACACACACACACACACACACACACACGTAAATTAATACAAGTCCAGGAGAACATGGTTTGGTTCCCATACGAGGATCCCATGAACAGTCCATGGCGTGCAGTTTTAAAATCAGCTACATCTACATAGAGGGATTATAACATATCCAGTTAAAAAATTAATGCATGAGTCATAATGATAAGAAAGAGCAGAATGAGATTTTTAGGAAATGAAAAAAATTAATCTGGAGGTACCTCATTCAACCCAGGCTCTGAAGAGATCAGGACAGAGGGAAGGAGTGCCTACAGTACAAAGGAAACTGGGACAATTGTGGAAGAGGCAAATGAGAGTTGGGAACCTGGGAAGACCTGACACACTGGGAAGGAGTATGTGCCTTCACTGTTCCTCAGCCCTCAATGCTTCAACCACAACAGGCACTAAATGTTCTGGATGACTGGCAGACAGAGCAGCAGAGAAGAGGGGGGACTTTGCCTCTCTTTTTTCCCAAGTACATATTTATAAGCATGCCTGAGGGAAGCTCCTCCAAATGCAATCTCAATCAAAAATCAGTTTTAAAATCATTACCTGGGACTTGGAAACAAGAAATATTTCCTGTAGAGTTCTATGGATAGCCCTAGTCCACACAGTGTTGTTACTGCACACACAAGCCTCATTAAAATCAGCAGTGAGGAATAGAAAATGCTCAATGTAAAATAAGGTGAAAGGGGACAATGTTGAGATTGTAACAAAAAAGTAAGGAAACAAATTTTATGTATATGGGGGGGTGGTAGGGTGGGTAGGGCTATGGGAAAAAATGAGAAT
>PVIR01010681.1:0-49261 GCA_004026965.1 Petromus typicus | reverse complement strand
AACAGGTACTTCTCCTAACACCTGGTAACCACTGATCTTCTGTTTTTCTGTGTGTAGGGATGTTCATGTAAAGTATGAAATGCATATATCTGTTTTGGATCTCTCATTACGAATGCAGTAAAACAGTAACCTCTGGATCTGCTTCTTTCATTTGTCCTAATGTCAAAGTTCATCCATATTGAATTGTGTATCAAAACTTTGTTTCTTTTTATAGCTGAATTCCATTGTATATATATATCATGTTTTTGTTGACTCATGCATCAGTTCATACCATTTGTGTTGTTTTCACTTTTTGAATATCATGAATAATATTGCTGTGAATATTGTGCAGAGATTTGTACATAGATGTTATTTTAAAGTTTCTTAGGTTATTGAGTCACTTGGCAGCTCTGTGTTTAACATTTTGAGGAACTGTTGAATGGTGTTCCAAGGCAGCAGTATCATTTTAAATTCCTATCAGCAATATATGACAGTCTCAATTTTTCTATATCTTCTTCCATATTTTTACACTGTCTTTTAAAAATTATAACCACAGTGAGTGTGAAGAGCTGTCTTGGTTTCAGTTTTCATTTCCGTTATGACTAAAGATCCTGAGCATCTTTTCATGGACTTACTAGTCATTTGGACATATCTTTGGGAAAATGTCTACTCAAATCTATTGCCTATTTCAAAGTTGGATCATCTTTTTACTGTTGAGTCATAAGAGCTCATTATATATTCTGTATACTGTATCCTTGTTAGATATGTAATTTTCATATATCTTCTTTTATTCTGTGGTTTGTTTTTTTAACTTTAATTCACAATGTAAACTTTATTTTGAAGTAGTTTATTCTTTTTGAGACAAGGTCTCCCTTTTTTTGTATTTCAGGCTGGCCCTGAACACACTATGTAGCCCAGACAAGCCTTGAACTCACAGCAATCTTCCTGCCTCTGTCTCCCAAGTGCTAGAATTACAGGTGTTGTGGTGTGTGAAATTGATTACTGATGAACGTGAGTCACCACACCCACACCGTGGTAGGTGGTTACTAGGGATTGAATTCCGACCTTATGTCTTGTATTTAAGGCTTTGATCAATTCTAAGTTAATGCGTGTGTGTGTGTGTGTGTGTGTGAGAGAGAGAGAGAGAGAGAGACAGAGAGAGAGAGAGAGAGAGAGAGACATAAATGCATATGCCTTTGAAATGGTAGGCAGTCTGTATGTGTAATTTCAAGAAATAAGTGAAGGAAGTTTCCAGGGAAAGATATCAACAATGGAAATTACTCTAAGCAGCAGGAATTCTCTAATGGGACAAAATCTTTTTTCTGTAAGAAAAGAGGCAGTTTAAAATTCAAATCTGCGGGCCGGGGATTTAGCTCAAGAGTTCTGGCACCTGTTTTACAAGCGCAAGGACTGGGTTCGATCCCCAGTAACCACATACCTACTATACTGGGTGTAGAGACTCACACCCAGCAGCAATCAGTACCACATGCCACAGTGCCAAGCGTGGTGGCTTATGCCTATAATCCCAGCACTTGGGAGGCAGAGGCAGGAGGACTGCTGTGATGTGAGTTTGAGGCTGAGCTCAGGGCCAGCCTGAACTACAAAGCGAGACCATGTCTCAAAAGACCTAAAATAAATAAATAAATAAATAAAAAATTTCAAATTTGCCCATGAGATATTCGAAGACAATGGTAATGTCCAGTGGAAGATGAGCAGAGACTACAGGGACCTGAAGAAGTCTGAAGAGTTAAAAGAAGCACTTGTGCACGAGCCTCTGCAGTGAGAGCAGGAGGGCAAACACACCGTGGGGGCAGCTGCTGTGGTGAGGTAATGTGGTAATCACACCCGTACTGTCATCAGCCACGGTCACCAGTGCCCTGCTGTTGCTCTGCGACACGAAGCACTTAATAAAGTTTTTGCATGGTTTAACATCTTAAAATTACAATTTTCTTATTTCCAAAGTTAGTAGATATTAAGTGGGAAAATCTTAAGAAATAAGGCTACAGATGTGTAAATAGCGTATCTTTTCTCTGGTATGAGAAAATAAAGATGTAAATGAGTCCTAGAATGTATGTTATATATTGTGAAATAGAAAACACTCAAAGTGTAATGGAGTGGAGGGGGGAAATAATGAGATTATAACAAAAAAGAAAGGAAACAAAGTTTATATATGTAGGGGATGGGGGTGGTAGGGTGGGTGGGGCTATGGAATAAAATGAGAATTAAGTTGTGTCATATACTGGTACAAATTCTCATTGTTGAATGCAATCATGATGTTATATGTACTATACCAATAAAGATTTCAATTTAAAAAAAAGATATGGCTACATGAAAAACATGAATTCCATGGCCTGCAGATGGTGCTGTGAGTAGCTTGCTGTGCTGCCCACAACTTTTCCCAGTATTTTTTTCTAGCTTGATGTATTTTAGTATACCCATTTTCCACACTAAAGGCTAAGTAATGCTCTGAACTTTTAGCAGAGCAGTATTTCAGTTCGTGTTTCCAGTGTTCAGAATCTATGCCAAGCTGTAGAAAATTCGCATGAAAGAAAATTAGAAAAGCTGTTGTTCAATATCTATATCCATTTCATCCGTTTACAAAGTATGATCCTATAGGCAAGAATTATGTTGTATTCAGGAGAACATTAAATTGGTAAAGGCCCAGAGTTTTTACTTCAAGTCTACTCTTAGAAATGCCATAACCCCTAAAGCAAGTCTTTACCTTACTAAGAAAATAGGTTTTGCACTTATAAACAGTTAATAAAGTCATTTGGAAAGAATTTCCCCAACTGAGTTTACATGTTAGAAGGATTTAAATAGTATGAACAAAGTGGGTTTAGTATGTAGAACAATATTCAGTGAAAACCTTTTTGTTCTTACTGCTATCCTATGTGAAAAATGTAACTAGTTCTCAACCCTGACCTGGTGCGACTCACACAGTAGGCTTGGGAAAAATGCAAATTGCAGAGCTAACGAGGAAACAGAAGGCAAAAGCAAGAAGAGAGAAAAACAAGGAATAATGAGTAGTCTGGCAGCTAGTTCTCCTTTCCATGGCTTGTGTTGGGCACAGTCCAGAGTGATCAGAGAACTGACTTGATCACATCTTCCACCGAACAGCCGTGATGTCAGTGATGCGACTCTGAATGGCCCAAGGAAATAAGCCACGTGTCAGATGGCAGCTCCCAGCTTTTCAAGTCAAGGAAAAAGTACAAAGTCCACGGGGCCCTGGTGGTAGCTCACTGTAACTGAATTCAGCGTTTGCTTCTCCCCCTGTGAAGCTTCATCTCCACGACAGTTGGCACTAGGCCTTTGCAATGTCTTCCAGTAACTCTCCTGTTCTCTTCCCACAACACTCACCTGTTTTGGCCTTTATGAGCCACCGGCTGCCCTGATCCCTGCAAGCACAACCTACTTGCTCACTATGTTCAGTTTTAAGTCCTCATTCTCAGTCCCTTTGCTCTGGAATCTTCACCTTCATCCAGAAAGAACCAAGTGCACACCCTGCGTAGGTTTCTTGTCCTAGGCCACCTTTCCAACCTTATTCCTTTACTTGAAGATGCCTTAAATGCAAAGTAATCTCTGAGGAAGTTGCCAAATTCTTTGCCAAAGAACATTTCTTATTTATCTGATTGTGAAATATATTCATGCTCAGTGGAGACAGTGTGGAAAATATAAGGCACATAAAGAAGAAAATAATATTTTTATAGCCTAATGCCCAGAATTAGCCACTATTAACATATTAGTACAAAATGATCCAAAATACTCCAGTTGTACATATTGTATTCTGCTGTTTCCACTTCTCATTTTATTATAGATGTTCATTCAGATCATTAATAGATGCTTATAAAATGTGATTTGAGTTGATATTAATGGTGCCTTAATGGACGTGGGTAACTGTTGTGGGTATTATTAGACTTTAGGTTTCTATCACATTATTATTATTATAACGTTACAATGAATTTGTTTGCATTTAAATCTTTGATATTGCTTAGAAGAGTTTTAAAAAGATGATGCCATACAACTCTTCTGCCTTTACTTTAATAATTGATATGCTCATTTTATTTACACTACTCAGTGTGTGTCTACCTTATGCAAACTGGCACAAACTTCTACCACGGTTGGTGTCAGTTGAATTAAAACAGCTTTCTTGCTGCCTTGCATCTAAGTTTCTTCAAATGTAAGTTGAAGGGATTGAACTTTTAGAAGTGATAGTAGTTTTGTTCAAAGCCCTCTTTATATTTATTAAATATAAAGCTAATTTTCCATGGGGCTTACGGTGACCTGCAGTTTGCACAAAGAATGATGTCTAATCCAGAGGCCATGTGGTGAGGTGAGAAGTCTATAGGTTTGGCATTCACTTAGCTTCAGCTTCAGTTTCCTCCCTGTGAATTTAGGCCAGTCCTTCAGACTTTCTGGAAATCAGATCTTCCTCTGTAAATAGTATTAGCTTTGCCTGCTCTCAGAGTAGGTGAAATGACTAAAGGCAACACTGTATGTAGAGTTCCTTGTAAGAGCAAGGTTTCCGTGGTCAGAGCTGTGGTAGTACTGTACGTTTTGGGAAATCACACGGGAATCATGTGTCTTGGGTTACCACAAAAGAGCTGGATATGCCAGGGTTATTCTTTGTGCAGGGCATTGATCATTTTTCTCAATAAATGGAGGCAACTCATCATATAACTCTAGTTTTCTGCATGAGTATTTGGATAGCATATGTAGTGGCATGTGTACTTTGCAGTGTATTTGATTTTCTCTATGATAGACAGATAGATATGATGAGGGAAGCCACTTCATTGACTTTTTTAGGTGAATTATTTCAAGATTAACATCATCCCACTGAAATACAGCTTATCAGGCTCTCCTCATTTGTATCAAACCTCTGTACCAAATACTTCCTCTCTTGCACTTATCTCTGGATTCTGGTCAGTCAGAGGGAACAGGCTTCCTCTGGGTTCTCACTGTTGTTTGATCTCTTCCATGGCTTCCAGGTAGACTATGGAGTACCCTTCTCTGTGTATTCCTGCGGTGATTCTCTGCCTTTAGTGGGGCAAATGAAGTGGTTGATACTTTTACTGGGTACAGGCCATGCAGATCTTCCTAATGAGATGTTCTGTGGAGGTTTTGTAAGATCATCTTTCACAATGTAGAGGTCATTTTTCCAGAAGTTTCTTTGCCCAGCTGAGCCTGAGTTTTCAGGGAGCAAGGTGAAGAGATGTAGGTAGCAGAGGCAGAGCTGGGCCCAGCAGAGGAGAGTGTTACTCAGAATTAAGTAGGGGATGTGTGTTTCCTTGATCCTTGCTGGGCTGTATCTCAAAAAGAGAGGGTAGACCATGTTCTGAAGTTCCTCCCTAGCACGATGCCCAGAATTAATATTTTGGTGCAAAATGGCCCCTAATTATGCTCAAACTGTATGCACAATATTATATTCAGCTGTTTTGCTTATCATTATTTTATGGATATTTGGTCGTATCTTTAATCAATCCATATGAAATGTGTTTTGAATGGACTTTAAATGTTCCATTACATAGTTGTGCCAGAATTGATGCAATCATTCATTTATCATGGATATTTCTAGATATATAGTTTTCTATCACATTTGTTATAAATAATGGGAACAACTATATGAAACACTGTGTGTGAGGTGCTTTGCACTATCCAGGCATATTTTCTGTTTGAAAAAACAGATCCAAACAAACCACCAAACCAACCTTTTTATTATTTAAAATTCATGGCTTCAGGTTAGGAAGTTATCAGTTGGTCATCACTGTAACTGTAACTAAGTCATATAATTCTACAATAATCCTGAGAGCAGTGTAACTGGAATTGTCCAACTGTGTTATACAGACTTCATTCCCACAAGATGCCAATTCTCTGTGAAGCACTGTGCTGGCTACTGGGACGGGACAGGAAAAGAATTGGAGTCTCTGCCTTTAGACATCTCATAATCAGTTGCTTGAGGCCTCAGCAGTGGAAATGCCATTGGGTTGGCTGGCATGGACTGGCAGGAAATAATGGTAATAGATAAGAGTGGAGACTTGACATCTAACTCTCTCTCTTCACATCCTAGCTCTGTCACCAACCTATTTTGTGGCCTTCTTCCTTAAACTCTCTATATCTCAGTTTGATTTTTTCCCTCCTTTGTAAGATGGGAATGATAATGTCTTCCCTCAAAGCATTATTATACAGATTCAGGGAAATGATGCTTAGAATGTGCTTAGAAAATGAGGGCATGTTGTTATGGAGGGACAGGGGCTACATCCTTTTAGTTTTATGTTTACCACTGAATCATTTTGAGATCTTGAGAAAGATTCAACTTCTGCATCAAAAGGCAAAGAAGAAGGTTGCTGTATTGCTGGGCTGTCTGGTCCTGAGTACTGGGAACTCAGTTATACACAGTGTGATGCTGCTGTCCCAGGTGGCTGAAGGCTGTGTCAGTTTAGTTCCCGAGGACTGCTCTGAACCTCACAGGCTCAATTTAGAAAATTAAAGGGCAGAACGGGAGGGACTGATTCCTCAAACTCCCTTTAGAATTACGGTTCCCAAGTTCTAAATCTCCTTCTACTTGCTTGCTGTGTCTTGTACACTGAGGTATCTGGGAAAATAGCCAGGTTTATTTTCAGATCACCGTGGTAGATGCGTGTAGCTCAGTAATAAGACAGTGTGGCTGAAATTCAAATAGGAAACACGCCCACTTCGAATGAAAAATGTCAAATGACAGAGTTAAACATGATGTTTTTCCTACGATGTCGTTCTGAATGGAGAATTACAAAGTTGGGTTTCAATGACTGGGATTTTTTCTGGCTATAAATATAAGGTTACAGTATAAAAATGGCCTGTTTAAGCTTCTCCTTACACCCAAGCAGAAAGGGTGGTAATTCCTTCCTGTTATAACAGTGCTTAGTCCTGGCGTATGTAGTTCTCCCTGTGTGCAGCCCTGCTCAACTGAAGGATAGGAGCTGTTGGTTTCTATGCTAGGAACTGCCTGACCTTGGGAACTTTATATAGGAATTCAGTTGCATGAGAGGTCCCTTATAAAACACTCACATGACTACTTTCTAAATTCGAGTAACAGTTTGTTTCTGCCAATTGCCAGTATATACACTGATAAAAGACCTATTTGAATGGTACATTAGTGATCCCAAAGGGTTGTTTCAATTGTTAGATTAATGCAATGCAGGAGAATATACAAAATGTAATTCTTTGTTCTTTCCAAAAGGAAAGTTACTAAATTAAAACTGATTTCTTAAGTGATTGTAAGATTGCCTTCTAGGTATGAGAAAAGATGTATTTTTCTTATCTCATAAGACTAACTGGTTTCAAATGTACAGTACTACCTTCTTTCCTTAAGATTTTGTTACTGTAAAAGAAATGGCCATCTCTGTAAAAAAATTACTGAGTGGGACAATGACCTGTAATCTATCACCTTAATGCACCTACCACTATATCCATTTGAGAATTATTTGCATGTAAGAGATGTAGCATTCACAGAGTAATTTTTAGTTCATTTCTTTTCCTCTGAGAAATTTATTGTTTTCTTGAGTACTCATTAGTTTGCAGTATTCAAGAAAAGGATAATGTGGGCTGGGGATTTAGCTTGGGGCACTGTGTCTACCTCTCATGCAGAAGGTCCTGAGTTCAATCTGTGGTACCTGCCCCTCCAAAAAATTAAAAAAAGGAAAATGATAATGATTCTTCCATGCTGTAATTAGTGGGCATAGACTTTTAAGAACATTACTAATTCCAATACAGGTACTTGGGTTTAAAACAATAGATTCAGCTTTCTTTTCATGAATTGAGTGAGTGGGGGCACTCTGCAGCTGTTTTTTTTTTTTTTTTTTTTTTTTTTTTTTTTTTTTTTTTTTTTTTTTTTTTTTTTTTTTTTTTTTTTTTTTTTTTCAGATGGGGTCTCGCTTTGTACTTCGGGCTGGCCCTGAGCTCAGCCTAGAACTCAACAATCCTCCTACCTCTGCCTTGAGAGTGCTGGGATTACAGGTGTGAGCCACCATGCCCAGCACTGTGGTATGTGGTACTGGTTGCTGCTGGGCGTGAGTCTCCACGCCCAGTATTGTATGTGGTTATCGAGGATTGAACCCTGGTCCTTGCGTTTGCAAGACAGGCGCCAGAACCACTGAGCTAAATCCTCGGCCCCTACAGCTGGTTTTACTGAGTCTCTTGTCTCACCCAGAGTATAATGAGCTGCCAAACTGACCAGACACTTCCAGTGCACTGGTGTTTCCGAGGCAAGAGAGACTGGCTGACTCTTTGCCTCCTCACTGTCTCAGCTGAAGTAATCTCCAAATAAGTGATTTCTGATTTAAAAGTATTAGAACTATTTTGGAAGGACTCAGAAAATCATCCTCCCTTGTAAACTTTTATCATCATTAATGCCATTAGGAATAAATGACTTAAAGCATTATCCCAAATAAATTTCCTTTTGAAACAAAAGGAAGCTATCATGGATGAAAAGAAATAGCACAAGAGATCTATATTTGTCTCTATAATTTTATTATCTTCAATGCAGTGTTCTGAACAATCTAGCTTCATAGGAAAAATAAATTCTCTTTTAAAAATTCTGTTATGGGTTGTACTTAAATATCTCCTCGAAGCCTCTTATGGTCATATGTGGGGCTTTTTGGAGGTGACTGGAACTAGGGTGTGTGCTGCTGGGATCAGCAATGTGATGCTTGGATTGACTAATGACGCAATGGTAGGATTAAAATTGCCCCACCCTAGGAGTGAGTGCTATCCACCCTAAGGGTGGAGAGGGTGGAAGGGACCCAAAGAGGGTCATTGCTTGTTGCTTGCTGCCTTCTGCCTGCCCTGAACTGTTACTCTTCTTTGATGCCCCTCTGCCATGCCACCCTGCCTTTGAGACAGCCAGCTATGAGCTGAATCCATTATGAACTGTGATATGTCAGATATTTGTCTCAGCAATGAGAAAAATAAGTAAAACAGATTCCTTTTAGGATTTTTTCTGGGAGGCTGGGGCAGGAAGATTACAAGTTCAAGCTCAGTCTGGGCAATTTAAGTGACTTAAAGAGAACTTGTCTCAAACAAAACAAAGCAAAACAAAACAAAACAAAACAAAACAAAACAAGCCTGTGGAAAGGCCATGGTTTAAAAAAGAAACTAGAATTTTCTCAGAAAGATGGCAACTGTAAATAGTTGTAAATCTTCTTGTTACCATCATAAACTGAATTAAAAATGTGGTAATAGGGGCCAGGGATATAGCTCAGTGGTTCTGGCGCCTGTCTTGAAAGCACAAGAACCCGGGTTCGATCCCCGGTAACCACATAACAATACTGGGCGTGGAGACTCACTCCCAGCAGCAAGCAGTACCACATACCACGGTGCCGGGCGGGGTGGCTCGTGCCTGTAATCCCAGCACGTGGGAGGCAGAGGCAGGAGGATTGCTGTGATGTGAGTTTGAGGCTGAGCTCAGGGCCAGCCTGAACCACAAAGCAAGACCCTGTCTTAAAAAACTTAAAAAAAAATATGGTAATGGGGAAGGGAGGTATAGGAAGAAGAGTCACAGATTTAAGGAAGGTACATTCATGTAAAAGGATTATTATAAAAATATGCATTTTAAAATTTCTACAGATATATAAGAAAAAGATAAACAATTCTAGAAAAAGGTAATGGTTAGAAATAATTTACAGAGAAGAAAATCCGTACAATAAAAAACCATGGAACAATATATGAAGAAACTTTATGAATAATCAGAGACATATAAATGAACACCACTTAAACCTCTTTCCAACACACTACTTATACATTTTTAAAGTCTTCTAACACTGGGTGTTGGTGAGGAGGTGCAGAACCGTAGGCACAGTCTCACTGCAGATGTCCTCATAATTCGTACAGAGTAGGCCAGGGTTTTAGTTCATGCAAAACAATAGTAAGAACAGAGAGTGCCTGGCATTTGCAACTTTGTTCAATAACTGGAAAATTCTAGGAATAGTTCAATAGTGTTTTTCAATTCTAACAAAGAATCATATTTGATCTCTTTGACTTACTTGTATTTAGCCTATACACTGAAGTTACTTCAGTCACATATCTCTCATTTTTATGAAGAGTCTGGACCTTAAGACAATATATTACAGAAAAGAGGTGGCCCATACATATTCACAGTCAAACATCCACTCATGGTGACCATTAAGTCCAATGTCTTAGGCTAATCTTGTAAAGAAAAATGTCCAGGCTGGGGAGTTAGCTTAGTGGTTCCAGCACCTGTCTTGCAAGCGTAAGGGCCCGGGTTTGATCCCCAGTAACCACATACCATACTGGGCGTGGGGACTCACACCCAGCAGCCATCAGTACCACATACCACAGTGCTGGGCATGGTGGCTCACACCTGTAATCCCAGCACTCGGGGGGCAGAGGCAGGAGGATTGCTGTGATGTGAGTTTGAGGCTGAGCTCAGCGCCAGGCTGAACTACAAAGTGAGACCCTGTCTCAAAAGAAAAAAAAAAAAAAGAAAAATGTCCAGTCTTTAGGTTTCTGACAAATTGTTTTATCTTTCTGAACCTGAATTTCTTTGTCTATGAAATGAAGATGATATGTCTGTTCTGCTTACCCCACAAGAGTGTGATAAGAACTAAATGAAAAATCCCATGTGGAAAAGTGGTAGAAATTTTAGAAGATGGTGCATGCCTGTAATTACAGCACTCTGGAAAGTTGAGGTGGGAGAACTGTGAGTATGAGCCTAGCCTGGGCAACTTAGCAATTTTGTGAGATACTATCTTAAAATAAAAAAATTAAAAGAAGGGCTTTGGATGTAGCTCAGTATGAAGGCTCTGAGTTCAATTCCCCAGTCCTACAAAAACAAAACAAATTAACAAACAGCCCCAAGTGAAAACCAAATAAAATAAAAATGAAACACAAATGAACTTTAAAAAGATAGCCACGCACTACTGTGGATAATGTGCTCGTGGTGGTAAGGGACATGACAAGCCAGTGCAGTGATAAGATTTCCGGTTCATCTGGGAACTATCAGTTCCTTTTTTTACTACAAGAAATAATTTCTGTTAGTCAAACTCTCATCAACAGTTACTATGCTGAGTAAAAGAGTTTTATCAATATTCATTAAAAATTTATTTTTCAACTAATGCATAACATCTTGAAAATTGGGCATGCTGATTGGGCACTGTTATGGCTTATATTTAGATGTACTTGCAAAGACTCATTCATGCAGGACTCTTGGGAGATGGTTGGATCACTGGGACTATAATTGGGAGAGGACTTTCCACTCATGGGTTTGTAGCTGATTGTGCTGTGAGGAGCAGTGAGTCTCTGGAGGTGTGATGTGCAAGGTTATATCTCCTTCCCTGACTTCTTTTTTCCCTCTTTGCTTCCTGTCTGCCATGAAGTGAATAGCTTTCCTCTGCCCAAGCCCTCCCACCATGCTTTACTGCCTTGGAGGAGATCATGCACAGACTAGAACTTTTAAAACATGAGCCAAAATAGACCTCACTTCCTTTAAGTGGTAAGTGTTGGGTGTTTTGTTCTGGTGACATTATATTATGTTACATTTCAGTATATTTATGCAGTGTACAATATTTAAATTAGATTGACTATATCTATTGCCTCAAATATATATCATGTTTTTAGAATAAAAAACATTAAGAATCCTTTCTTCTAGTTTTTCAAGACATGCAATAAAATTATCTTTGTCTACAGCTACTTTACTGTGCAACAAGCCACAAGAACTCTAAGCTGGCACCTATTTATCAACTTCTCCCCATCTTTTCCTCCTCTCCAGACCCCTCCCCAGCTTCTATAATTATCCTTTTAATCTCAACTTCTTAGAGATCAGCTGTTTTAGATTTCATAGATGACTGTGTGGGACTTGTCTTTCTGTGAAAGGCTTATTTCACTTAACAACTTGTACTCCAAACCATGTTGCTTTGAATGACAGGATTTCATTCTTTTTTAAATGTGTGAATATACCTCATTGCATGTGCATTTGCGCCACATTTTCTTTCATAAGTTGATGGACACTCAGGTTGACCCATATCTTGGCTCTTGTTAGTAATAACGCAATGAACTTGGGAGTGAGATGTCTCTTTAACATACCAATTTCACATTCCATTGATATTCCATATATCTTGGAGGAAGCTCCTTTTTCTGATTATGTAATGCAGAGAATTGTATCAAATATCATCCTTCGTCTATCAGCATCTTCCATTTGTAACAGGTGACTAGGATATTTGTGCCATGCCACTTTTCTAAGTTTATACTCACATCTTGCATCAACCTCACCCACTCTCGCTATTCTGTAGATCCATACCCATAAATCTTCTGCCACAACAAAGAGTTTTCAACAAAAAGGTGGTCCCAAAGATTGTGTTCAAAGCAAATTTGCAAACATAATATCATAACAGCATGTTAAATAATGCACAGTCCTTCTTTGATTTTGAAGTGGCTTTGTCAGCATTGATTCCAATTACATTAGATTTGGCATCTGTCTGTATCTATCTATCTATCTATCTATCATCTATCTATCTATCATCTATCTATCTATCTATCTATCTATCTATCTATCACATTTAGTAAAACTCATGATTGATAGGAATTTTGGTGACTCCTTTTATTAAATGAAGAGTCCTTATCATTACATCATTCTAGTCCTACCTCCCATTAGCATGTCCTTATAATGGGTTTCTGTATAAAAGATATGTGTGGGTGTATAATATTTTTCTTTTCTTTCCATTTCACGTTTGCCTCACTACCCTTTTAAACACATAAGTGACAAGTACTGAACACAGGTCTCACCTCTAATGTCATCAGAGAGTGCTTAGGAATGGAAGGGAATAAAGAGAGATGTGCATTACCTAAGCCAGCTCTGACTGGTGGTACTGTGGATAGTGTGACAGTCATATGAACTATAGTTTCCCTTTGGAGAGCAGAATTCCTTGTGAGTCATTTCCAGAGCTTCTGAAGTGGCACTTCCTGTTAGAAATCTGTTGTGCTGAGGTTAGATATTAGCATCAGGCCAGTGTGGAGGAGGCCTGAGGGGACTAGACAGCACACCCCCAGGTGTGGGAGTTAGAGGTAATATTTGATCTGACATTCTCGTTGCATAGACAGGAAACTGAAATTCAAAAAGATATTCTAGGTGATTGGGGTGGAACAAGAGCCAGCTCTAATTTTCAAGTATCTTGTACTTTTTAGAGCACTGGTTTGACAATTAAGTCTTTCCTCATTTTATCTCAGCTTAGAACCATTTGTAGATTCAGGCTTGTTTTGGCAATTAAGTGGAATATTTTTTTTATTTTCAGGGGTTTCTAGTCATCCAATAATCTGATTCTTGTCAGAGAGTCCTGGATTGTTAGAAGGAAATCACTGGTCTCTTTAGAGTGTGAGGACTAGAAGAAATAGATTCTCTGCCTTTAACTTAATATTTCAAGAGCAACTTCAGTTGGCAGTTTGGCATTGGATGGGTTGAGGTGTCCAAGCATAGGATGAAGGTGGAGTAGGATAGTAAAAGCTCAGCTTTGGTGCAAACAAATAAAGGTGTAATGATTCTCAAATGCAATAATAGCTTGAAGGAATAAAAGAGCCATGACTCCTCAGGGTCTGGTCCTTTGTTTGACAGTGAGGCTGCTGTAGTTCTATTCACCTGCTGGATCTGAGCAGGCTAAGAGTGAATAGAGCCATTGCATTCAGGAGCTTGGGAGCTGTGTGTGTGTGAACATGTGTGTGTGCACATGTGCATGGTGGTTATCTTCAAGCTAAGTTAGAGCAAGATTTGTGCAAATCATCCCCTCTTTAATATTTTTCCCAGGAAAAAGGTTTGCAGGAGGTGAGAAAGAAAGTTGCCTGGAACATCTGGGAGTCTGCAGCTTGGCAGAGGAAGGAGTAATGAAGAATAAGTCAGAAGGGAGACTGAGTTCAACTTCCTCTCCCTGCTGGTGCAGGGTTGAAGATCATCAGCTGGACAGCACGGAAATAAGCTGGCTGCTTAGGCCTTGGCCCCTCCTCATCTCACTGGTAACAGAGGACCTCACTTCCTTTCATACTGAAGTATCCCCTTCCTTGCTCTTGGTTGAAAATGGTGAAAAACAAGGAAGACAAGAAAATAATGCAAGCATAGGGAAAGTAATGGAAAAACAAAGAAATGAACAGGGGAAAACAAAGGCGAAGGAAAGCAAACCCTTAAGAGTCCCAGTGTTCTGTATCGTCTTCCATCCTGCAATTGAACTCAGTTGAATGTGATTCCCTATATGATCTAGTGACCCAGTGCATCTTTAAATTAGTGTACTGTAGATGTAATAAACTTGTAAGCTAGAAAAGGCTGCGGCTGTGTTCTAAGGTTACCTTTCTGTCTTACAGATGAGGAATCTCAGGTCCAGAGAGGCACAGATGCCTGCACAAGGTCAGGCTCCCTCAGCTGGAGAACAGCTGAGCTCAAACCACCACCTTCTCCACCTCTTCAGGGATTCCTTGGCATTGCTTTGATTCCAGACATGCAAAGCACATCTGGTGTCTTCCCTGCTCTGCCCTTCTTTTCATTCCCTTTAACTTTTTTGTGGCTCCTTCCAGGTAAGGGAGAAGGAAACCTACTGAAGTCAGACGTGAAGCCAAGCAGAGGAGGCAGGGCCTCTTCTCAGTCTTTAAGTCTGAGTGACAGGGTCCAACAACACCAGCACAACAACAATGGCTGCTCATCCTGTGAACTGCGACTTGCTCCTTTTGACAGTTTCCACAGTTTAATCTTCTATTTGCAGTTTCTCTTTCTCTTTGCTTCTCTCCCTCTCTGCTCCCTATTCCTACTCATCCCACTCACTGTATCCAGAACCTTTTGTTCCTCTTTTGGTCACAGTCTTATTGGTCACAAGATATATCTGTAGCTTAAAGCCTGATCTCCTCACTGTGTCCTCAAGGTCCAGGAGAGGTGAGTTTATTCAATCTTATAGCCATTGCATTGAAATGTTTCTCTAAAACACTGCAAGCAGCTGAGCTCCAAGAAGCTTTACTGAAGATCACTCCATAGTTCGCCTAAAAAAATGCTTGAATCTTTTGCCTTAGGGAAAGTTGAAGTACAGCATCCTCAGTGACTAGGTGGAGTCATGTCCTGAGTTATACCTTAAATACTCCACTTATGATGGGTATTATCCTACATTTTGAGTGGAAATTAGCCCCGTATATGGCCTGGAGTGTGGGTTTTGGCTGGTAAATATATTTCATGTTTTATTTATTCATTTTCTTTTTCTTCCCACCCCCATACCCCTTATACTAGGAAAGGCTTGATGTCCCTGGTGTGAAGAGGAGAAAATCACCTTAAAGTCTAAATGTGTTCCCCTGTGTGTAAATTAGGCCTGTAGGGTTGGTGCAGGTGGGATCCATTAGTTAATGGTTTTATGATGATGCCTCTTGCAAGAGATTTCTGGATATTGGGGAGAAATCAAATGATTCAGAATGGAGAAAAAGCCAAGTATTTATGTGTATTTTTCTTTGATGGGTCTGGGAATTGAACCCAGGGCCTTTGTATTGAGCTACATCCTTGTCGCCATCTTTTACTGGGAGGCATGATATCACTGAGTTGGTACGTTACCTTTGCTGGACTCGAACTTGCAATCTTCCTGTCTTAACCTTCTGGAGTTCTGGGATTAGAGGCTTGAACCACCTATGCCTAGCTTTTTTTTTTTTTTTTTTTTTAAGTTTTTTGAGACAGGGTCTCACTTTGTAGTTCAGGCTGGCCCTGAGCTCAGCCTCAAACTCACATCACAGCAATCCTCCTGCCTCTGCCTCTCAAGTGCTGGGATTACAGGCGTGAGCCACCACGCCCGGCACTGTGGTGTGTGGTACTGGTTGCTGCTGGGGTGAGTCTCCACACCCAGTATGGTATGGGGTTACCAGGGATCGAACCCAGGTCCTTGCGCTTGTAAGACAGGCGCCGGAACCACTGAGCTAACTCCCCGGCCCCGCCCATGCCTAGCTTTATGTGTACTTCTTAGTCCCAAACCCAAGGATGTAGTGCAGCTTCAACTGGGGAAATGAGATGCACCTTAACTTCTCATTGCCCACCAAACAGCCCCACACCTTCTACCCCAAGTTTCTCTTTAAGAGAAATATTTTTAAAAGAATACAATTTCTCTCACTTTTTTCTTTTGGTTGATATAATTTTCTTTACTTTCTCAGTCAATATTTACTAATACACTCAGTCCATCAGCAAGATTAACGTCATAATTCCTAAAAGCTGAACAAGACGACCTTTGAAATGACTTGCTCTTCTTTCCAAATCCCCATTCTGTTTTGTTTTCATAAATCTCCCTCTGCCATCAGTTCTCTCATTACAACCTGTTAGTCTTCTTGCATATGTTCTTGGTTTGGAGTAATAAGCAATCCTACCCTTCATTGAAAGAAGTAAATTCCTGGCCCATGAAAATATATCTTGAACTTCTAGAATAGTGATTCATCTGAGCCTAGAGACACAACGTGTATTAGTGACACTTCAGCGAAGATGTTTCTTTTGAACCACTCATAGGAATCTTGAGGTCCAACTTTCTGTGTATTTAAGTAGTACTGCTTAAATTTGTTGGCTGTAATTTTATTTTCTTGGCAGATACATGACAAGAATCCTAATCATTTTATTAATTAGTAAAACTAAAACAAAGCAAGTAATCTTGAACATAATCCTCTAGGCAATTAGGACTTCATATTGTTTTTATTTTAGGATTGGGGCTCCTTTCTTTTCTTTTCTCTTTCTCTCTTTCTTTCTTTCTAATTCTAGTCTATTTTTCCTTTATGATAGCATCAAATTTTAGACTATTTATCAAATGAATAAATAGCTGAATAGCGGACCATGATTTCCTTTCATGGATGGAATTCCTGAGTCCTAGACAAGGTGCATTGTGCTCAAAATCCCAGACAAATCTGCACCTGGGGGTTTTAATATGTGCCGAGGGAGTGACAGGCCCACAAAGTGTTCTTATGTTCACATAGTCACACAGGGCTCACTAGGATGGTTTGTTTCAGTGGATTTAAAAAATTGTAGCTGGGCAGCATAGATCAGAAGGATTGTGGTGCCATGTGGCATGCCATTTTTGACCTTAACCTCACTGTCTATGAAAACTTGAGTATGTCATTTGAATTCTCTAATCCCTTGTAAAATGAAGATAGAAGTACTTACTTCATATGGTTAAATGAGTAAATTTAGCAATTCACTAATATCAGAAGTATGACACCATTACCTCATTTTCCTTGATTTAAGAAACTTTCCATATCAGAGTCAGGTGTAGAGAGATGATATCATACTCTTCCCATGACCAATGGCCCCCTCACTCTAGATTCTCAATGTACTGTGATGGTGTCAAAGTTATTTATAACTGAAGGTTCAGAGAGATTTGCAGCCAAAGGGATGAACAGAGGCTGTTTGCTAAGATAGTACCAAAGCAAGAAAGTCTTGTTTCTATTTTGACACTTAAATTCTATAGTGACATATTTTAGTTGTCTATATTAGGAATTTGTTTTTGGCAAGACAGTCTATAACCATTCAGATATTTTCTTCTTCTGCACTCTAATGTTGGAATAAAAACTGTGTCACAATTTCTGTGACTAGGACACAACCTAAAATCCATCCCTAAGTTTCTCTGTGGTTTATTCCTGATTGGAATAAAGATAACCAGCCAGCTCAAGAGGAAAATAAAAATAGTCAAATTGTTGTTCTGCTTCGTAGAAGTAACTATGTTGTCTGGTTTTTTTAAAAAAGCCCTCTTGAAAGATGATTCCTTCTGCAGTTTAGAGATGAGTCAGGGTCACCCTGTGACTATTTTCTGTGGGAGTGATGAACAGATATAGTTTCAGATGTCAGGGTCCACACACAGGGATTACTGACAAGGATAAACCAAACCCAGGTACACTTAGAGCAAGGCCAAATCACAGCATCTACTGATGCAGAATAAACAGAATTGGCACAAAGCACCAAGGTTTGTCTCTTTCTCAGTTGGCTTACTTGTGGTTGGCTCAGAGGCTGCAGGATCTACCTGATCTCCCAAAAGAGAACTAACACGTAACTAATGACCACAGACTATGAGTTAAGTAGTTATAACATGTTTGGAGTAATGTCCTCACAGATGCATAGAAACTAGATGACTCACTCTCCTAATACTAGAAGAGGAATAGACTGGTTAACGCTCACCAAAGCCTCTCATTGTACGTGGATATATTGGCATCTGGTATACAAATGAGTCATTCGGGATTTGGAGAGTTGGCTGGGTTCTCCAGAGCTGGGTCACTCACGACAGTGCTAGTAAAATAAGTTTCTGCAGTTTATTAGCTCAGTCAGCCTGAGACAATCATGATCCTAAAACTCTCTCAGGAAGCTTGATCTTAGGATTCTTTCCTTGTTCTTTTCTCTCCTGCTTCTTTCCAAAGTAAACTTTATTGAAAGATAATCTATTTTCATCTCAAAGTGATTGCTGAGAAGTAATATAAACAAAAAACTTGAGTGCTATTGACTAAAAAAAAACCCTTTTATGATCATAAACTTTACATTAAGTGAAATGCACTCTGCTGCTTAATTCAGGCAGAGCGCCTTGCCCCTGAAGAGAATGGCTTGGGAGCTCCCTTCTTGTCTACTACCGATCTTGCTAAAATCACCCCAATGGCCCAATTTTTGATACCTGAGATGATAAGTCTAAACCTGCCCCTCACAGTGAGCTTTGGGTAAACTTTATGCTATTCTCAAATCATAGGAGCCACTGTCCCTGCTGTCTTTCTTTTGGGCACACTGCTTTTCGCTGTGATCACTACCTGCATGGGGGCCTTGGTTTTATGTATCCTCTGGACCAGAAGATATAAACACCTTCCTGCTCAGCTTCTTAATGTGATGGGTGGATGGCTATAGCATGGGTGATGACAAGTTGTGGGTATTCTAAACAAAGCCCTGGAACTGTCCTCTGAACACAGCACATTGGACATTTCCATTCAGCTTAGGGTTCGAAAGGAAGAAAATGCTGTCCTTTCTTCTTAGGAGGCAGTAGTTTGTCATGGAGGGAAATAACACTGCCTTTATCTGTGCAAGCCTGGACAAATGGCTTTAGCTCTCTGAGTGTTAGTGTCCAGTGTCCTAAACTGAGTGACTGAGTTTGGGATTGGTTGGATGTGTATGAATGAAGGACTGAGGACAGATAGCCAGAGAGAAAGAGCAATAAGAAACAATAATCTCAGGAACTTGAGTATTCTCGGACTAGCTTGTCTGTGTGGTGAGATTTGAGGCCACAAGTGTAGATGAATGGTTAGGAGTATGCAGTTGGGTGAAACATTTAACATTTAACCTTGTTACAAACAAGGCCAGAGCTCTGGAGTCTGAAATCCTATCTCTGATGTGCTTTACACACAGGCTGCTTCATCTTTCTGAAGCTCCCTCATGTAGAAAATGGAGAGGCTGTGATTATTTATATGCAAGCATGAGCAGCGTATTATTTACAGAACCACCAGAGATTAAGATGCCGTCTGTTCAGGCTGTGCTTCTGTAATCTCTGGCAGTTTGAAAGGAGGAGGCAGGGGAGGAGGTGTGAGGTGGGGGAGGACGTCACGCCCACATGTCAGCGTCCCGTTTGTCTGTGTTTCTGTGGAGAGCGGTCGCACACGCAGGCAGCCTGGACTCTTTTCTACCAGGGGCTGTAATGAAGGAACTGTGCCTTAATAGTAAGCACTGGAAAACTTGGAGCATAATCAATATTATATGATCACATTGTGTTTCGCTGGATCACATGCAAGTGATAAGTAAAATTCCTGAGGGCAGTATGGACCAGGACAGGATGCTATGGACCGAGGGGATGGACCAGCTTCTAGCTCTTCTACTGCTGCTATCCCACTATGAGATTTTCTGTCCAACTCCATTAATCATGATGTTGTGCCCGCCATTATCTTGGGCTAGTCATTTGCCCAACATTCTTGGACAAGTCACTTAATATGTTGGGATTTTAATTATGTCAGCTATAAAACACAAGGAAAGGAGAGTCCGAGATGATTTCCGTTTTTTTCTCCCTCCAAATGTATGATTATATTCCTTGGTTATGGGGTCTGCAACGAAAGACTCTTGAATCTAAGAGTATTCCTGAAATCCCCTTAAGAACTGTTCAAAGGATGAACTCTAAGGTAATGAATACATCCACCCAGCTGCCCTAAAGTCACTTCAGTGTCCTTCCGATATGACATCCTACCGATCAAAGCACATCAGCTTGCATCTGTCACTACTCTTCACATCACCATCATGTACTTAGACTGTTCCCTCTCTCTTATCACCTGAGAAATATTACATACCACCCAAGGTTCATCTGTAAGGTCCTCTGCGGAGATACATTTTCTCTGGTGTCTCTTTGGAGACGCTTCATAACATGTTATAGCGTGTGTCATACATGATTAGTGGAGTTGCTTCCGATTGTCAGATTGTTATTTGTGACTTATAGGTGGGGACTATATGTCCAGTCTATTTTTTCCCTTTATTGAGTTTATTAGTCTATTTTAATATACACTGTGATCATAATCATCACTGAGAATTTGTGCCTATACATGATATGTCTTGATTCTCATTTTTTCCCATTATATGTCCAGTCTGAACTTGACCTATGTTGTGTAATAAAGAAAAGGCATAATCCATTGTTTCTTTGGTGAATGCAAATAAGATGGTTTAGGAAACATGATGTACTGATTTTGGGCCCCCAAATCAAAACTTGTACACTTAGCCTAACATTATGGATTCATTAACCTACTGGGATTCTCTGCTCCTGCTCAAGTTAGAGGACTTCTTGAAGAAGCTTTTAGAGACTGACTTTAATATCACTAATCTCCAATTCCATTTTTCCTCAAAATAATTGGAAGCTAGGTAATTCCTCTGAGCTGTTTTAAACCTTGCATGGATAGATTTCAACTGGAGGAGGAGATCAAAAGTGAAACTTCTCTGCTTGTATCAAATGGAGAATTGGAGATCATGCTCATTATTGTGAGCAGTCTTTATCAGTGCAAGAGGAATGCTATTGGTGTTCAGGCTGAGACTCTTATTTTGTAGAAGTATTCAGTTTAGTGAAAGTCCAAAGTCCAAAGAAGGTGGATTGTTCTAGCTCATGTTTCACAGTCACTACATTTTAAAATTGAGATTAAGTAACACATCTTCTTACAAGGTAGGCTCAGTGCCACTGAGCTAAATCTCTGGTTCTGAGAACACATTTTCTGATTTCTAGACCATTTAACTTTCCACACAATGTCTAGAAAGCCATTGAGACTGAAGTTGAGTTATGCACTCTGTAATTGCCTCTGGCATTGGTAGGATATGTGGCTAGTTTACAAAACTAGAAACTAGACCATCTATCTCGATGTATATTGCATTGATGCATTCTCAGCTAATAGACATGCCATATTAGATATTAAATGCCCATTCACAGATATTACCACACACAAAAAAATCCACAGTGACAAAAATGGACACTGTGGTATATTGTATTTATGACTATTTTGGCATTGTAGGTTTAATGAGAAAAAAATAAGTTTCACAATATGACTATGAAAGTTTTCATCTTACTCTTCATCCAAGCCCACCTGACAAGACCTCTGTCTGTCTGTCAGTCTGTCTGTCTCTCTCTCTCTCCCTTAAACCATTTAGATTATTACTCTGTGCCAAAATGGTGCAGACAGAAGCGAGCAGACTCCATTGAACAAGGAAGATGTGGTGCGATGACTTTTATAGTCTTACACGTGCCAGATCTTGCACCAACACCCATTCATTGCTGGCGGTGCAGCTGTCCACACTTTCTAGGAAAAGGCAGCAGAGTGGTCCACACTGTGTACAACAGCCTGCAGCAGGCCACTGTTCAATGCTGAACCACTGGCACAATTGGTCAATGGCATCAACTGCAAGGACTGGAGTCATCTTACAGAAAAACAATGCACATCTCCACATGTAGCATCATTATATTCAAGATCCAAGTGCCAGTTACCTCTTTCATTGGTCTTGTGGCTGGAAAATTGAAGTAAAAATAAGAGTTCCACAGAGAAGAAGCCTGTGTGTTGTATGACCTGTAAGTGACACATCATTTGAGACACTCCTGGATTTTTGCAGAATCAGTGGGCATAGGGGTTAAAATCACAAAATTATTTACTACATGAATTTAGACAGGTTACCTAACTACATTCGAATATAGGTTTCTTATCTAAAAAATTGACATAATAACCTTATATTAATATAAGTAAATATGAACTATTATGATTACTCTTATTATTATTCTTGCCAGGTGAAATATTAGCAATGTTAGAGCTTCTAACAAGTGACAGTATAAAAGTAGAAACTGTTTTCTTTTTGGTTATGTAACCTCCGTGAGGCAGAGTATGGATTACTCCTTGCTCATATTTCATAGAACCATAGAATGTTATAACTTTTAGGACCCAAGACTCCATTTAATACAAATGTCTTATTTTAGAGGAAAAGATCCAGAAGCTAAGAGAGGATAAATTCTTTCCCAAGTTCTAGTTATAGGGATTGTGGTGTTCTATACCTTTTTTTTTCCCTCTTGGCCCATAATTCCTTCCATAAAATTTCTTTTTGTTGATTTTTCTTGAACACTAGTTCTTTCACCTGACTATGCAAAGGGAAATAATCTAAAATCTAAATACTTGTACTCCTAGAAACTCTAATACAAACTTGGAAGAAGAGATAAATGCATTGACTAAGAAACTTCCCTGACTAATGAAAAGACGATGTAAAAATTGCACAAGATTGGGTTTGACAGAAAGAACACTTCAGCCTTCTTCCTGCTTCTGTCACTAGCTTGTGTGATGTACTTACTCTCAATTTCTCTGGTTGACATGTGAGAAATGGGTCATGTGATCTTCATGAAATAGTAGCCTCATAATATAGATATATTTTGTATAGACATAACTTTTAATGAACAACTAATGAAGACAAATTATAAAGACCAGCGGAATGTTCAAACACCTGGCTGCAACTGGTTTTTATTAATTGTTTTAGAAACAAATTCTAAAAATGAAGAGGCTGTATAAACAAGTTTGCTTATTTGTAAGTCAGTTTACTGGGTTGGAATATTTTTCCTTGGACAAATGAGAATCATTCTGAGAACCATTAATTCTGAGCATTTGTTGACTGACTTGCTAGAGTAGAATTATCTGTTTTCTTTCATTTTTGTCAGTAACCACCAATTATTACCCTGAAAAAGAGGCATATTTATTTCTAGAAAAGAGCAATATTCTGTGACCCATCAGACTTTCATTAGCCTTCTAATTAACACATGTGTTTTGATCCTAACGTACCCTTTTTCTGGATTTAGGATAAACAGCAATTCCTGCTATTGACATGAAGGCTGACTAAAAAACCTCTCAAGAAAATGCCAGGTATCTCTTTAAAGTAGAAGTGAAAGAGACATAGAGTCCTTTAAACTTGGAGTTTCTAAGGCTGCTTCATCACAGTGAAATTTCAGACCTGGGCTAGATTGTCTCTTGTTTTCTGACAGAGGAAGTAAGACATAATTCTCAGGAGCAGTCTATCTTGGGCATCACTACTTGTGCCCCAGCTAAGAGTGTGGTTGTCAGCAAAAGCTTTAAATAAGAAGTCTTTATACCATCTATTTATTAAGTAAAATCTATTAGGGTCAGTGCAGGAGCACACCTCATTAACGCTTGGTGCCTATTTACTATTTTATTTGTTACCAGAAAACACCATGAGTACTACTTATTTGTTCACAGAGTTGGCTAGATAAGTGAGCGTATGACATGAACAGATCCGGAAAAACAGCCTAAAGTGAATAAATACTTATTACACACCCAAGAGCCTGGCTACAGGAGTTCCAATTACACTTGACCACTGCATTTCTGTGCCATTAAAAGATAAGTTTCAATGACATTATTGATTAAATGGATGGTTGCATGCTATAAGGATGAGTGTCCAAGGTATATTGTCAATTCTCTTTGTTTCTTGGGAGATAAAATCAGGGAAATACTCTAAGCCACAAGACAGAGATAGTTGAACTATTTATAGCTCTGAGGCAATGGCTTTTCCTTTTTTCCAAAATTCAGGCCCTTCTATGAAATAAACAAGTTCCACAAAGTGATTAAATGATGACTTCCAAAAAAAGGTTTTTATTCTGAAAGCTAGCTTGATCTAGAGGTCGGTGCTGATAGTCTCACTTATTTTCCCTTTAGTAATTTAATGCCATATGTAACAAAGGCCTCCTTGACTGTATCAAAAACAAAGTACATTATCTCAGCTAACATGTTACCACCCATATCTTACATGAAGCAGGATGCTCCACAGTGTTAACAAGGTGTGCAGCTATTCATGACCCTAATAGATTTTATTTAGTAAATAGATGATATAAAAACTTCTCTCTTCTCTCTTCTCTCTTCTTCTTCTTCTGCTTCTTCTTCAGTTCTGGGGATCAAACTCAGGCCCTTGTACTTCCCAGGTAGGTGCAGTACCTACCAGTGGAGCTAAATCCCTGGCCTCAAGACCAGAATTCTTTTTTTTTTTTTTTAATTCATTCTCCTGCCTCTGCTTCCCAAGTGCTGGGATGACAGGCCTGAGCCACCACACCTGGCACTGTGGTATGTGTTTCTGACTGCTAGTGGGCGTGATTCTCCATGCCCAGCATTGTTGTATGTGGTTACTGGGGATCAAACTTGGGCCCTTATGCTTGCAAGGCTGGTGCCAGAACCACTGAGCTAAATCCCCAGCCCAAGACCAGAATTCTTAAAGCAACATTGACAGTTTAGTTAAATTAATGCATTTCTTTTATTTTGGGTTAACCAACAATTAAATAGAATATTTTTACATTTTTATATTAGATGCATAGAAGCTCAGTTAGTAATTAGTAGAAAATTTTCTTTTAAACTATTCCTTTCACCCACCCATACTGAGAAATATCCAAAATATTTTTTATTCTCTTTGAATTACTGCTATTATGACAGGATAATTATTGAAAATTAAAACCATTTGTTAAAAGGTAAAAGCCTTTCAAATCACTGAGATGTCTGAATCTTTTTTACAAATCTTGAGCAGGAACTGTTCAGAGTTAAGTAACTGAAGCCACAAACAATGCAGTATTTAATTAAACCTAACTATAAATCTCAACAATTAAAAATTTTAGTTCAACATTCCACTGTTCTGCTGGGTATGATGATATAGACCTATAATTCCAGCACTAGAGGAGACCAAGGAAGGGGAATTACGAATGTGAGCCCAGCCTGGGAAATTTTAGGAATTAACGAGTGCCTGTCTCAAAATTAAAAATAAAAAAAAAAAGACTGGGAATACAGCTCAGGGCAAAGGGCCTTGGTTCAATGGCTGATACAAAAAAGTTTCACTTCTTAATGAAATTAATGACAATAAAGGCAAAATACATTCATAACAAAGACTAAAAACACTCAGAAAGGCATATAGCTTAAACGACCCTATTTTTCATTTTGACTGTATGAAATGATCAATATTTTCAGGTTCCATCATGCCTTTTATAAAGCACTTCCAAATACCTACATTTTGAGTCTGACACTAGCTCTCCAACAGTTATGGCAATTCTCATCAATATTTTACAGGTGAAGGAAAGGAGCTCTCAGGTCTTTCTAGGGTCACTGCTGTAAGTGGTATGCTTATTATTGACCAAGGTTCTTGTATTATGTTTATGTTTTCATACTCTGCTTACTGAGAGTAAATACATATGGGTACACAAATGCTCAGGTGCGCGCGTGCGCGCGCGCACACACACACACACACACACACACACACACACACACACACACACACACATTACTCTGTCATCTATAAACTTGAATTCTGGGTAAGAACTTTCAGGTCATTTCCAAGTTGGAATTCAAGAAACCAGCAAATGTCATTCAGGAAGCATTGCACTCTATGGTAAAATGGAATCTATACAGAATGAGTCTAGGAGCTATCAGCTCATTAAGTGAGACATATGCTTTTCTTCTTTTCTAAATTGGTGTGGACATCTCTAGCTGCTGGAGAAGTATCAGACATAAGTAGCCTTTTCTCCTTTCTTGGTAGAAGCTTCAAAGCAAAGACTCAAGCCTTTAAATTCTTCCCAGTACTTAGTTATTGGCTCATGTAAAATGTTTTTTAACATGTTTAATAAGCCCTTCTGTGATGGAAATTTTCTGTATCTTAATTAACCAATAAGTAGCCATTAGCCACATATGGTTATCAAACATTCAAATTATAGTTAGTGTGATTTAGGTAATGAATTTTTGAAATCTCAGCTAATTTAAATCTTTAAACTTTCAGCTAATTTAAATTGAAACATGACTAGTGGTTGCCATATTGGACAGAGTGTTTCTAGCTAGTTCAAGATTCTGGTTCATGGGGCTCAGAGCATACTAGCAAGAGCATCTTTGCAAATCACCTAGTGAGGATACAATAGAATTTACATAATTTATTATGAGTCATAACTTAATTGGTTCCAGATGGGGGGTCAAGTAGGGTATTTCTATTAGCAATAAGTAGAGATATGGGATTTTTTTGTGTGGCACCAAGGATCAAACTTGGGCTGTTGTGCTTCCAAGATATGATGGTACCACTTGAACTAAATCCCTGGCCCAGGATATGGGAATTTTAAAGGAAAGGATAACAAATGGGAAGAATATGTTGTGGTAAATACTAAGTCAAAGAGCTAGACAGTGCCATTTGAATTTTAAACCTTATGTATGAGTATAGAACTACCAATATAATATAAAATAGCATCTTTACCAACACAATTGCTAGAACTACAGAAATCCAGTTAATGATGATAAAGCCTTAACATGAGTTGTAAAGAAAATCAAGATGAAATGAAAAGCACATCAGGTTTTGCTGTATGTTAGAATGACTCATATCTCTAAGACCAACTCTAATGAAGTTATCAACTTGAAGTAATCAGGAAAATTCCATGAGCTGAAGGGACAAGGGCCTTAGTACAGTGCCTACCACTAGGGAACATTTTGTAGATGTTAGCACATGTGATGATCTTTATTTTACCTACATCTTTTTTAGTCACTATGAGTGCATGGAAAGGTACTTAATCAATTTTAGGGAAATTATTTTTTAAGGAATAACTCCTAGAATAAGAAAGATAGACAACATAAGGGTAAGTTGAGAAACGTCACAACACTGTCCCTATTTGTAAATTGCCATCATAAGGAACTGTTACTGAGGAAGGTTTGTCTTATCTTGCAGGTATTTTGAATCAGACAACACAAGAATGATGGAAAAGAGCAGGGAAAAAGTGGCTGAGAGCACCCCTTGGGTTTGTATTTGTGGTATTTTACAACTACAAATTAGTGATGCTGACATTTGGGTCAAAGACAAAGACAGAACCCTGGAAGAATATTTTAGACACAGTGAAATAATGGGAAGGGCATTATCTCTGGAGTCAAGTTAACTGGATCTAAGTACCACCTTTTTCACACATATGACTTAGACCAACGATCATCTTTAGGTTTCCAAACTCTCCTTTTTGTAACATAATGGAGTTGAATGGCTCTTTAATATCATCCTAGCTCTAAATTCCATAATATAACTCTAGATAGAAAAAAATGTACATGTAGACTCTGGCCTTCCAGACTACTGAGTTCTGTTCCTCCAGGAAAGCATGTTGCTTTAGTCCCCTAGCTTATTTCCATCATCCCAGAGCTCCAGTTGTGTGAATGGTGGGATCACAAGCAGCATGCATCAAAATAGAGAGTGGCCGTAAGTGATGGTGGATGAATAGATTAAAGAGGGAAGGGTCGGAAGCGGGAACAATGTGTGTGTGTGTGTGTGTGTGTGTGTGTGTGTGTGTGTGTGTGTGCAAGAAAAAGAACAAGTTCCTGTGTTCTTCCTTTGCTCTATAATCCGCCATAAGCTAGTCAAAGAAAAATACCATAACAAAAGGATGAAGATGGCTTGGACTGTGGATGTAAGCAGACTTGAATTAGTATTGAACCTCTGGACTCATGATTCCTAATTTCTTGTATGTATGTTTTGTATGTATTATATTTATAGTTAATAGTTAACATGAAATTTAAATGAGATAATAATTCCTAGCAGACAGTACATGTTCAATAAATATTCTCTTAACTTGGTTTACCCAAACTGGCTTTCCTACTTTTGGTATTAGAGGCTGGTTAAAAAGACAAACACGCAGGGCTGCTTAAAATTCTCTGTCTAGAGGATGTAAACAATGCTTGGTGGGAACAGAAGGATGCAGAGGAGAGGGAAAAAAAGCCATAACTTGAAACAGAGAATCCCAGTTAATAGAGTATCTTCCTTTTTTCTTTTTTTGATAGCCTTATAAGTCTCTTGTTCCTGACACCCACAGAAATGTTTATCAAAACAGCATCCGTAACTGCATTTACAACACTTTACCGACAGGCAGACTCAAGCCCAGGCAGAAGGAAAGAAAATGAGACACCACCCGAAGTTACAAGCTGGATCCTCCCTGCTTTTGCATCCAGAAGTGCCTGGGACCTCTCAAGCAGAGTACAGTGGGAGGCAGAAAACCCGAAAGGCAGGGGACCTTTGCCCGTTTTCTGGTTAAACACTCCACTGTTCCGAGGTTGTAAGATAGCTGCTTCGCAGAGAATGCTGGCTGGCGGTATACCATCAGTTCTCTAGAGCTATCAGCTTCAGCCACCGACAACTTTCAGCACCGCGGACAGCGCCCCTCCTCTGCTAGGCTGCCCAGGTTCCCTGGAGCTCCCTTGGACCCAGGTCCGCAGGGAGTCAGGTCACCGGTGGCCCTTGGCCAACTCTAGTCAGACACTGCCCCCGCCACTTTGTCGAGAAGTCATTTGCCTGAGATGATTCAAGAACTCAGTAAACAGCTTCGCACAGATCGCGGATGAGGAGTGCCAGGAAGAGGGGAAAGCCCTGCTATTCCAGCCTCTATCCCACTCTTCAATCGCAATATGAAATGCACAGAGAGAGGGTGACTCAAAAAGGGAAAGAGGTTCGGGGCCGGGCTGCGCTACCCTAGCCTTCCGGATTCGGGGGAGACTGCTGTGCTTGGGGCGGGGGACCAGAGGACCCTGGAAGGGTAGAGTAGTGCGGAGAAAGTCCTCGCCCCAGGCTGCCCGCTCTGGGCAGGAAGCCAAGCTGGACACTTCTCCCGTCACGTCCTCCTCGCCGCCCCCGGCTTGTCATGGGTCTCCGGGGACAGATGCCCACACGACGCACCAGCCCAGTCGGCCACCAGGCTCAGTAAGAGTCAGTCCCTTTGAAGAGTTTGCTCTCAGTAAAAGGGCAGGCGCTGCACCTGCCCTCTTCTCGGGCTGCGGCTGCTGCCGGAAAAGCATCTCTTCCTTTCCATAGTCTCAGTCCGGGCCGGGAACCGAGCGGGCCAAGCCGTCTCCGCGCCCAGGCAGTGAGGAAAGGACGGGCCCAGCCGCTGTCCAGCCCTAGCGGCCCAGACGCTGCCCCGGCTCGCTCTTTCCTCTGCACTTGCCCCCGCCCCTCCGGGCAGCTCCTGCGGATTCGAGCCGGCTGTCCCCGGACTGTAGGCGCTAACCTAGCCCGGTTCTGGCCAGCCAGAAACACCCCCGACCCAGCTCCATCCTCCTTCCCGGGAACCCTTCCCGGAGGGCGCCCTCAGCCTCCGCGCCATGTTCCTGCTCCCGCCTCCCGGGGTTCCAGCTCCCCGGTCCATCCCAGTCTCGAGGACCTAAAAGGGGCGAGGGGGTTACGGAGGGGGACAGACTGTGACGAAGGAGCCGTCACTCACCAGAGGACCGGAGCTGACGGACTGGCTGCCGTGCCGGTGGCGGGCCGCTGTCACTGAGCAGGACTGTCTCTGGCTGTGATGGGGGGTCGGGTGGCTGCGAAAGCGAGCAGAAGACAGCCGCTGCTGCTGAACAGCTCCTCAATTATTCAGACCGACCCCCCTCCGCGCGCCTGCCCGTCCTCCCCTCAGCTCGCCTGTCTCCGCCTCCTTCGAGTCACATGGCTGGTCCAACCCCTTACGTGACCAAGTCCAAGCCTTGCACCAGAACACCTCTTCCCTGTTCCTCTGTCTGCCACACACAGCTCGCTGGTCTTCCGAGCTTCCAGTTGGGCCTCCAGTGCCCGGGAGCGCGCGGAAGCCCAGGGGCCAGGAGTGCAGGCAGTTCTCTGCCCTCGGAGGTAGGGCCGTGGCCATGGGTTAAGAAGGCATCTGTCAGTAGCTCCATCTCTGCTGGACTCAGCCACCAAGGCCTATTTCCTGCCCTCTGGAAACTTCCCCCTTCCTCAGCCCAGTACAAGTTCTTAAACT
The DNA here is from genome assembly GCA_004026965.1 of Petromus typicus. Classification (NCBI taxonomy): domain Eukaryota; kingdom Metazoa; phylum Chordata; class Mammalia; order Rodentia; family Petromuridae; genus Petromus; species Petromus typicus. The sequence continues at coordinate 19,058 of PVIR01010681.1, read as the reverse complement.
TCTTCCACCCACCTAGGCACAAGGGCAAAGAAAGGGTAGGGAGGTAATTTCTCTTCTACTCCCCAAACAGATAAGACTCAAAGCTTAAGTAGGTCAAGTACATCTTGGGGCCCACACCAGCCAATGGTTTGAGAGTTGGAGACCCACCAGCAATTTCATTCTGCCTGACCTTTCTTCTCTCATATGAGAAATAACCACCTCACAGGACTGTTATGAGAATTAGAAATCACTATGCTCTTAAAACTGCTGAGCCTAGCTCTGGACACATATTTGGAGATTAGTAAATGAAGGTTCTTCTTCCGTTGCTTCTGTTAAATTTCAGAAAATAAAAAGAATTTTCTGTATCAGTAAAGTTAAGATATCTTTTTAAATATGGAAGGAGGTTTCCATGAGGCAAAGCTAGACAGAAAACCACTCTAAATGGGGACAGGAGAGACACAAAGCTTAGATTTTGCCTTGGTTCCTAGAGGCACATCCTAGAGGATGTTGGAGAGGCATCCTTTGTCTCAAAAGGATATGGATGAGACAGGACCAGTTCAAGCAAGACTGGCCTCAGCAGTGATGGATTATGTGACATGCTTTAAATTGGAAGTTGCATCCATGCATTTGATGGAAGTTATCTATGTGAATTCTTGCACCTTGATCAAGCCTTTAGAAATATATGGGGCTAATGCATATAACTCCCTGCTTTGAGAGTCAATTTCAATGAACTTGTGTTTGGGAAGAATGCTGACTGACTGATTCCCCCTTCTTCATATAGACCAGTACAAATCTAGATCTAGGTCATGAGTCTTCCCTGGACCCTTAGAGTTTTGGATTTTCCTCACCAAGGCAACAAATCTTTCTAAGTTCACCTAGCTCAAGCCCATTAATACCCTGCAGCATCCAGGCATGAGATACTGAGATATCTTCATAATTTAAACTTCTGAACATGTAAGATCTTCTGGAGTCCTTAAACAGTGATGAAACATTGCAGAAAAAAGATAAAGAATCAAAACCTTGGTATGTTAGTGCAGCCTGTGCCAGTTATGCTCTTTGGCAAATCACTTAAACAGAGTATTATCTTCAAAAATGGAAAAGTAATCTTTTTCTCTATCAGATAACTGAGATGTTCAGATGTGGCAATACAGGAGAAACTACTATAAAATGTAATGAGAAAACAAATACAAGTTGTTAATATTATGGACTAAGGAAAAGCCCATGTCTATTCTACTTCAGATGCTTTGCATGGCTAAAGAGAAGATGGGAAGATAGGATTTGTTCCTAAACAGCCAGTTCTTATAAAGTCAGTGTGTCTCTGACAGTTTGTAAATGTACGATGCCCAGAAGGCAGGGGCTATAGTTCTTTAAGACAGTTTCATTAGAAATTACTCTAAGACACTGAATAATTTTTTAAAACCAGCTTTAAATGCACAAGTAAAGGGCAGAAAAAGGAGCTTAGAGGGCAGATGTGGTGTAGATTACGATACAATGTAACACTTTAACAAGATTTCTTGATAAGATTCCTCTTGGTCCTCTTATTTACAAGCTCTTATCGTTTGCTTGTTGACTGTTGACTTTATCATAAGCCACTGAAAACATTTTCTTGCTGTAGGTAGCACGTTAATGAGCCAACAAATATAAATTCAGTAGACAAAGTATAGTCAAGCAATAAAGCCATATACAACCTCAACAGTTGGCACATATCTCAGTCCCAAAGTTAAATAATGATATTATGGAATGACTGCTAAATCACTCTGGAAAGGTACATCTCAGTTCTCTTTTTCTGGCAAGTGGATAAGAAAGTATAGATTGATTTATTGAACATATTATGGATCCTCAGAATACATCCATGAACAATGCAGAAGCCATCATAAAAGGTCATGAGCTTGCAGTCCAAGTGAGGGAGTCAATAAACAAAAAACCCCAAACAAGGAAACAAAGCAGTAGAGAAAAGTAGCACAATGAAAAGGAAGCAACAACACAGTAAGAAGTAGGTCAACCCTTTAGTTAAGTGACACAAAACTATTACTCTCCAAAGAAGTCACAGGGTATTTTTGTTCAGATCCCTTTGCCAAAACTGTTCAGTATGAGAGAAATTACTAAAATCCCTCATGGTGAGTCTCCTTGAGTAGATGGTGTTTAAGCCATCAGAGGATTGGCCAGATGCCTTAAAAACAATTCCCCTTTTTTATCTGATAACTCACAGTGGTGACTACCTGATATTTTCTTCCAGAAGGACCCCAAGCTCGTCACTGCCCCTGACTCTTGCCTCTGAGCAGATTCAAAAGCCAGGCATTGAAGAGCTGTCAGACCAGACAGAGAAGGTCTGGAGCCCTCCAAATGTTTCAGTACTTTGAGACAACAGGACAAAAACAAAAACAAAAACAAAAAAGGCATATAGCCAGATTTTATCATTTCATAGCCATATATTAAAGATATGCTAAACAAATAATTTGCTGTTAAGACCCTATTAATTGGACTGGAAACTTAATATTTATCCATGAATAAATTTTCTTCTGGAAACCTACCCAGATATGCCCATTTTGCTTCTCAGTTTACAAGCAGTTATTATGCTCCTATACGGAGTAATAAAGTTGCTTAACAAGCAACACTGTGTAAGAAGGCAGAGGTCAGGAATGTCAGAGCAATGAGGTTATCTGACATAGAAGAAAGCAAACATTTCTTCCCATTTATTATGTGTTTTCTTTAAATGCATTCACTTTTTAAAATTTGTTCTATAGAGGTTTCTATCATACCTTAAATAGGAGACTGGCAGCACTTCCATAAATACAAGGCAACCTTTTAACATAAGGAAATGAAATAGTACTATTAAAGCCAAGCTAAATACTTTTGTCCTCCCAAGAACATGAGGCCTGCGTCTTCCTCCTTAAAAGGGAAATTAGCAGCTATTAGTGAGATGTTAACGACAGTGGCATCAAACTGAGGTTTTATTTATAAAGTATTCAGAAAGAATGAAATACAGGTAGAAATGGAACAGAGTCTCACTTTTTGATTTTAGGTCAGTTGCTGTCAAGTGTAACTACCATCTAAATCAATATTTCTGTAGCTTTGATAGGAATCATTTGGGGGATCTTGTTAAAAATGCAGAAATGGGGCTGGGGAGTTAGCTCAGTGGTTTGGCGCCTGTCTTGCAAGTGCAAGGACCCAGGTTCAATCCCCTGTCACCACATACCATACTGGGTGTGGAGACTCACTCCCAGCAGCAACCAGTACCACACAGCACAGTGCCAGATGTGGTGGCTCACGCCTGTAAACCCAGCACTCTGGAGGCAGAGGCAGGAGGATTTCTGTGATGTGAGTTGGAGGCTGAGCTCAGGGCCAGCCTGAACTACAAAGTGAGACCCTGTCTCAAAAAACAAAAACAAAAACAAAACAAAACAAAACAAAACAACAACAACAACAACAACAAAAAAAAAACCGCAGAAATGGATTCAGTGAGTCTGGAGGAAACCCAAAGCTTTGCATTTCTCATATAATCTCAATGATTCTGGTGCTGCTGGTTATTGGGACCATTTTACCAGCAAGGATTTATACCTTCCAGTGAAAGTATATGTCTGACACTGGAGGAATTAATATCTCTTTATTCTGTTGTTCAGAAAACTGATGACCTGCAGGTCATCTTAACTAACCTAAGATCTTTTTTTTCTTTTTTTCCTTTTTTTTTTTTTAGGTTTTTTGAGACAGGGTCTCACTTTGTGGTTCAGGCTGGCCCTGAGCTCAGCCTCAAACTCACTTCACAATCCTCCTGCCTCTGCGTCCCGAGTGCTGGGATTACAGGCGTGAGCCACCACGCCCGGCACTGTGGTATGTGGTACTGGTTGCTGCTGGGTGTGGGTCTCCACACCCAGTATTGTTATGTGGTTACTGGGGAATCGAACCCGGGCCCTTGCGCTTGCAAGACAGGTGCCGGAACCACTGAGCTAACTCCCCGGCCCCCTAACCTAAGATCTTATATTTAGTTGATGGAAAGTCCAGAGCTAAATACTACATCTCATAGGTTTCCTGTCTCATAGTTTAGAGCTCTTTCTTTAAAGATTTGTACATTTGTGATTTGCTTATTTGGATAAAACAACAATGATGACAACAACAAGGCTGACAAACATACATCTTTTCACAATGTTTGAAAATCAAGATTTGAGATGCTTTAATCTGTAAGTCGCAAACATATCTCTGTTGCATAAGATAACAAGCATTTCACATAATGTATCTGCTGAGGGTCTGTGTGGGATCTGTTCCATGTAGTTGCAGTGATTTTATGATGTTCTGACTTTACAGGACACCTCAGAGTTATGATGTTTTGACTAGACCAGGGCCAGAGGATTTTGCACCAGAAAGTAAGTGTTCTGGCCTGGAAATGTGCCTATCACTGCTGCCTGCTGTTGGACTGGAACTGCTCATAGTGCTTCACTGAACTGCAGTCACAAGGAGAAAGAATATATTTCTATCTGCCTGGAGCAAGCGTAGAGTCAAAAGCAGTGAGTAGTAAAATGTTCTATCTTACTGATAGTTTTCCCATTGATATCCACCCTTGGTTCTGTCTCCTTATTCTGATTAGTCCTCGCCTCATAATCTCCTTTTGTCAAGTTCTCTGGACCAGTGAGGTTGCCCTTTGTCTTAGTTACTTTTGTCATTGCTGAGAAAAAAAAATGCTCAGAACCTATGTTAGTAATTTTTCTCTCATTGCTGAGACAAAATACATGATACCCAGAGTTAAATGGGAAAAGATTTATTAGTTCATAGTTTGCAGAAGTCTCAGTCCATGATCAGCTGGCTCCAAGGAAGAGTGGGATGTGACAGAGGAGTATCACAGAGGAGAAGCAGTTCGTGATAGCCACAAGGTAGCAGAAGCAACAAGGGACCTTCACAGCATCTTCTGTCCCTTTAACCCTGACTACTAAGATTAGGATGGTGCCAGTCTAATCAGCATTGTGGTTTAGTAACTACACACCCTTAATCCCAGCATCACACACTCCAGATCCAGCCACTTCTGAAAAAGCCCCATCTATGACAGTGAGAGTCTTTGAGGGGACATCTGGGTCCAAACTATAACGCCATTAGTCTCCTTTTCTCCTTGGTCTTCTTTGGCACACAATGGGGCAGTATGATGGCAGAGGAAAAAGGACCACAGGAAACTTCAATGACAGTGAGGCCTTCAAAAGAGATAGGCTGTTGGGGACAAGTGCCTCAGGTGACTGGGAGGGAGAAAGGGCCAGAGAAAAAGAGAACAAAGGGAAAGGAAGGAAACGGTCCTTTCTTGAGTGCTACTAAGTGTTGGCCCTTGTATTAGCACATTTATATAATTTTGTCCTAAGAATATTCTTTTCAGGTTTTTAGTATCCTGCTTTATATACAAAGGAGCAGACTAAGAGAGGTACTGTAAGTTTTTAAGGATCAGTGCCAGATTGTAAATCTAGTCTCCTGAGGAAGGCTGAGAAAGTCACTCTCACAGAGCCATGCTGATCCTGATAAGAGACCACTTGTTCACATGGATATTAGAATTCCTGGGACTTAGACATGTCCTGTGCAGCAATTACAGACAAACTGCTGAAACCTCGTTTGCCTCCTGTATGGGCTCCATTGTCTTCCCAGGAAGCCACCGGGGGTAGAAGTGTTTCTGAATTCCCATCACCCTAAAGGCTAATCTTCCATTTCATTCTTTTTCATCATTAGAAAGCATATTTCTCTACACCATACTGCATAGTACTGAAAAGGAAATAGGTGAAATAAATAGTCTAAGGGTGTGATAGAACATAATTTCTGAGCTCACATGAAAAACATAATAAACATTAGGAAAGACCACACAAAATATTAGGGGGCATATCTTACAGTATAGAGGAAGGCAAATGCTTTGAGTTTACCTTACGCTGGGCTGTGGAGGACACGATGAACAAGGTTAGAGGGGGTTGGCAGGTCTTTCTTCAAAGCCTCAGACTGAAGGATTTAGAATTGCTCCAGGTGCTTCCAAGGTCCTCAGGGACATACTAGTGATGTGGCATTTGGTAACATTTTCTTGGGTTTAGTAATCTAACCTGTGAAGAGGGATAATAATACCTATCTTCAGGATTGAGGTGAAGATTGAAATAATATCCATAAAGTGCCCAGTACATATTGTTGCTCAATATTGATGGCCGTTCTTAATGCTATTAATATGAAAAAGGTGGATATAGAGAGGATTAATGAGGTGCGACCTCTACACCTGCGCATGAACTCTGCCACAGCAGTTCCCTCTTCTGAGCCTCCATTTGTTCTTCGGAAAAATGAGGGAATGAGCACATTTTCTTCCAAGAGTCCTTCCTTAGATTCAAGTCTCAGCCAGGAGCTGTGTGATCTTCCTAGGGGAGGGGAGGAAGCAGCCACCTACTGCAGTAATGAGAAGGTAACAGCCCATGCTGAATGGGGGAATCTCTGATTCCATGGGCAGTTCCTGAGCTTCAGACCATATGAGACTTATTTTCTAGCCACTGTTACCAGCCATGGGCCTGCTATCATCAGAGGGAATGAGAAATAGTCACAGGGCAATGGGCAAGTTTTAAAGTCACATTTGCCTGTCAGAAAGGTAAAATTGACAAAGAAGCAGCTTCAGGATCAGGGTTGAATACAAAACAAACATGTCAATAAGTACAGAAGAGGACAGGAGGGAGAAAAATGACACTCCCTCTAATAGGGTTGTTAGCTTGCCCCAGGCTCATCAGCCCCTGCTATGGCCACCAAGGAGTAAGGGATTATTCTGGAAGTGGATCAATTATGGCCACGGCAGATTATTTTCATGAGATGGGCAGGCAAATCACTACTCTCAGCGTAAGCATTCCTCACAGAACATAGTGATTATTTTATTGTCAGCCTTTTAAAGATATGTATTCACCTGCTGTGTATAAGCTTTCTCCTGTTTAATTCAATGACTTTTAGAAAATGAGAGTATTTCATTCCATTTACTCATTTCATAAAGCTCTTAGGAAGGCCAAAGTCTGTGTAAAGTGCTCCAGCACATTAGATGAAAATGATGAGACAGTTTAGAAAGGGGAAAAATTTTTCATCTTTATCTCTTCCAGGTCCCAGCCCTGGAAGGCCTAAGTCATCCAGCAGGATGTCTGTTTTCACAATCCCCAGGGAGATGTTGTAGCCCAGCTCTCTGCTCGATTCTCCCTCTTTCTGGACGATGTTGTACTGTTTCATCATCCCCCACCCCCCGAAGGTTTGCACCGTCTCACTGTCACTTGCCAGGATTATCTTTAAGATGACTGAAGGCAAGAGCCAATGTTCTACCTGCTGGAGGATTCAGTGATTCAGTCTGACTTTTCAATCTCTATGGTGCGGGTCTTCAACTTTGGAGCTGGTCCAGACATCTTCCCCTGTGGCTTGGGGCTGCTTCCAGCGAACATTCAGATGTGGAAAGGCAGCCTCTGGGATCAGATCCTGAGTCAGATCATTGCTTTTCACGTCTTGCTTTGCAGGTCTCACTTTTGATCATCCTTGTAAAGCAGACCTATTGAATGTTGTCAGGTTTTGATCTATGTGTACATGTCAATGTTCTGACATTGACAGTGCTCATTAAAACAGTGCTCAAATTGGAGGCCCCTGTTTCATGAAATGAGTCTGTTCTAAGAATCAGGACATCTCATCCATACCTTTACCTTCTCTTGACAAGCGATAGCAGTGGCTTACTTCATGTGTGAGATCTGTTTCTGGCCTTGTGCTTCTCCCAAGTAGTCCGGGACTTTGACCTTCTGATACAGCAATATGATGACAAAGATGGTGATGACATCGCAGTACACTCCCTCCGCCCCAGCCCCTTCCCCTGGCTGAATCAGCTGTTGCTCTAGGACTTATTTTGGGAAACATTTGTACCAATTAATGTATCACCACAAATACTTTAAACTATAATGGGAAATGAGGCGCATTTAATCCCATCTCACAGTTGCTCAAAGACTATAATTGTGTTGTCCACAACAGATGCTGACAACGGCCAGTTTAACACGCAAGTGCCCATCTCCTTTAAATTCTGTAAGTAGTTGTAACATCTCTGATTCTTTACTAAAAGAACTCTGCATAAAACTTGGGCCATCTCACTCACGCTAATGTGTGCAGCTGGTTAGGAACCTCACACAACAGGAGAAAAGTCAGAGAGATTAAGAACGACAGTAAAATGTTGGCCTACTTCAGGAAGATGATGTGGCCTCGGGCTCTGAGAGGACCGTGTGTCTCATCAGAGAAGCAGCTCTGAATATTCTGAGAATGATTCCTTTTTCTCATATCTGATGAGTGAATTCAAAATAAAGAAATCCTAGGTTGTAGGTGTAATGTTAATGGAGGAATGGTGATAAAACAGTCTTCGGTGACATGAGGTGAGGGGATGTCTACTGTGGTCCAAGGCTGGCCCAGTGTGATGAGGACTTTTGTAGGAGGAGATATGTACCTGAACAAATCACAGAAAATGCGAGTAGAAAAGATTTTTAAAATTATCTTATTTCAGATTGATGAGGAAGGCCACAAGAGTTTTTTTTAAACTTCTTTTCAGGGGCTGGGAATTTAGCTCAGTGGTTTCAGCACCTGTCTTGCAAGCGCAAGGACCCAGGTTGGATCCCCGGTAACCACATACAATACTGGGCGTGGAGACTCATACCCAGCAGCAATCAGTACCACATAACATAGTGCCAAGTGTGGTGGCTCACACCTGTAATCCCAGCACTCGGGAGGCAGAGGCAGGAGGATTGCTGTGATGTGAGTTTGAGACTGAGCTCTGGGCCAGCCTGAACTACAAAGCGAGATCCTGTAAAAAACAAAAAACAAAAACAAAACAAAAAAACCCAACAAAAGTCTTTTCAGGTAAAATATACCCAATCTATCCAGTGGTGTTAAGTACATTCACACAGAGGTGCAGCCATCAGCTCTGTCCAGCTTCAGAACTTCAGCAGAGCCTAAAACTCTGTGTCTTTAGACAATGACTTTCTGTTTTCTCCAGTAGCCACTATTTTATTTTCTTTCTCCAAGCACCTCATAAATGAAATCATACTGTTTTTGTCTTTTGTGATTCCCTTATTTCATTCAGCATAATTTTTTAAGGTTTATGCATATTGTAACATGTGTCAGAGCATCCTTTTTGTAAGGCTAATATTCTGTTATTTGAATATTCTGTATTTGACTTATCCATGTATTCAACAGTGAATATTTGGGTTGCTTTTATCTTTTGGCTATTATCACCAATATTTGCTAGAATATTGATGTGAAAATATGTATTTTGGTCTTTGTTTTCAGGTTTTTAAGGCATCTGTGTAGAATGGATATATCACATAGTAATTCTATGGCTAATATTTTGTGACACTAGATACTATTTTCTATAATGGTTATATTACTTTTTATTACTATGAGTAATGCTTAAGAGTTCCAATTTTAGCTTTTTAACTATCACTTGTTTTTTGTTGTTATTTTCAATTAAAAAAGTAAGAATCAAACAAATATAAAGCCAGAGGAATTTCAAAAATAAAAATAATAATGGCTAACATTTATGAGGTGCTGCCAGGGTGGTAGATGTGATTTAGGTCACATATTGATTTCAGTCATCTGTTAACTTAGCGTGAACTCCGAGGGCTCAAGTTAAAGACAACATTGGATGAACTTCTCTGAGTTCTGTGGATAAAACTGAAGAGATGTCCTGTGGAGAATTTATTCAATGAATAGCAAACAAATCTTTACACGTTTTTCTAGAGGGCCTATGTGATGATGCCAAGGTTGGATCTGTAAGGGAAAAGAAAGTAGGGAGAGAATAGAACTATTTCAAACCTAAGGTGATGAATAGAACTGAGACACTGTCCTGTGGTGTGTGCCCTGGGATGGGGTGTACAAATGGGGCCTACACAAAGCTCTGAGGCCAGTAGTGTGTGGGAGTTTGCAGTCTTGCTATGCTGTCTAAATGAGTGAGTAGTATAATGTGGTCATTACCTGGTTTCTACAGTTTTCTTTGTGAAAGCTGTTCTAAACAGAAGGCACATGTAACTAAGATCCATGGACTTCAGTGCTGAAAGTGCTGAAAGAACATCAGAAGTATGGATATTTTCCCCTGAGTTATCTCATTTACCACTGGCTTTAGGCTTATAAACAAACACAAGCAAAAACAAACAAATAAACAAATAAAACAAAACAAAATGAAACCAAAACAAACTAAGCTAAGAAACCTGGTGCAAGGAGAGTACCTTTTCCCCAACATTTGTAGCACAAATTCTAGAGCTGGCTCACACTGTACTGATTAGCATAACTTTCCAATTTCTTAACTAATTACTAGGGTCAGGGAAATGGAATATGATGACTGGCTGGTTTAAACCCTATGCTCACTGTAGTTCTGAGAGGTGGGGTTGGTGTCATAGAAATCACATTCATGAGGAGTGTGGTTGAGGCCCTGTCAGTGGAAAAAAAAGAAATAGATTCAAGGGACCAGGGATTTGGCCAGTGGTTCTGGCATCTGCCTGGCAAGTGCAAGATCTTGAGTTTAATCCCTGGTAACCACATACCACAGTGCCTGGCATGGTGCCTCATACCTGGAAATCCAGCACTTGGGAGGCAGAAGAAGGAGGATTGCAGTGAGTTCAAGGCTCGCCTGGCAACTTAGTGAGCTCAGGGCCAGCCTGAACTACAAAGTGAGATCCTGGCTAAAAAAAATAATATATATATATATATATATATATATATATATATATATATATATATATACTTATTGGAATGAGAACTGGGTATGGGTAAGGCGAAGTCAATCAAACTCATTTCAGTGACTTCTATTATCTTCCTATTTTCTCATATTATTCCTATTATAAAATAATAAGTATTATTATTTGATCTCATTCTTCAAAGAGTTTCAGACAGATATGGATTCTCTATAGAAGCCTTAGGATAACAAGAAGAATGATGGATTTGGAATTCAAGGCTTAAAATATGTCTCTGCCATATCCCGTCTGTGTGACCTTGAGTTGATCTCATATTTCATATCTAAAACTCATTCTCTATCTAAATGAAAGGGGAAAGTATTTATCCTATGTACCACACAAAGTTTTCAGGTTAAAAAGAAAAATCACAATTTTAGTAGCATTTTCTAGTTTACAATGCAGATAAAAATTACGGCTGTTCTTTCTTTCACAGCTGGCATCATTTAATGAGGAATAAAGATTTCTGAACAATCACCCAGAATAGCAGATTTGCTGGGGAAAAGGTTCAATCAAAAATCTCCAGTTGCAGAAAAAAGCACCAGTGGTTTTTAGATACATGGTGTGGAGCACAGGAAACAATGACTTTGGAAGAGCTGGAGAAGGACCAGATGGACTCTTCTGTGATCGAAGGAGTTATTTTTAGAAAAATTTTCAGTATCCCAGGACAATGTTATATGGGGAGAAATGAAGCTCTGCGGTATGAAGTATTGTGCTGGTCACTCCCCTGGTAACATTCAGAGGTAACAAGCATGCGTTTTAGAGTAGGCAGTCACTAGCCTGCCCTGCAACCTCAAGCAGTTATTAACCTCTTTGGCCTTCAGGATTCTCATATGACAAAAGGGATAATAACACTGATCTCATAATATGTGGGGGATGATTACATAATCTGGTGTCTATATACAGTCATACTGTGCATGACACTCAGTGTGTGTTACTAACTGGTGACTTCACAGGCTGCCTGTACTAACTAGTAAGTTGACAAGTGGCTACTAATGGAAGTACATTATCTTGGAAAAACTTTCTTCTCTAACCCTGAGACAATCATAAGCAAACATTTTGAACAGAACTTGTATTTAGTCTAAGGGAGATAATTTACAGTGGACATTAATATATCTAAAATCAGATGGTGATTTCTGGACCTCTTAAGTGTCTTAGTATAGTTGGGTCTATTTTCGAACTAACTTATATTATTAGAATGATGTGGATATAAAATACAAACAAATATGCATTTATGTGTATGCTGTTGCAGCAAATGTTAATAATCTAACTAAAATTCATGAATAATCCTTTCATCAATATTTGTGTATTTGTTGACATGTTCTTTAGTCCTCTAATGACCTTTTAAAATATAACTATTTATCATAAAATACCTAGCACATCAAAAAAGCTTTAAAATGTTCTATTATGATAAGGATTGGGATCAACAAACACTGCTGGATGTGCAAACAGCCATCAGTAAACATGTCATGTGTACAGTTCTACAAAAACCTGTCATCCATAGGTGTTAACTGCACTTCGATCATGGCAGGTTCTCTCAAGCTGAGATAGTATGTGTGATGGAAAGTCCTGTGGGAGAAAACATAGCAGCTTGAATTTTAGCTGATTAAATTTCTGCCTTAAATATGCACCATAAAGTAATAATTTGAGGAGACAGCTGATGTGCCGCAGGATCCAGAGATCAGATACAATGAAGAATGCGTCAGACCTAAGCCACGGGAGGTCAAGAGATGTCCAGTCTGTCTCAAGCAGCAAAGTTGACATGATTGTTGAGGGAGATAAGACATGCTGTAACTCCTTCCATCATGGCACTTAGGTAGAGGAAGAAAGCGTGTCTTTCCGTAAAAGCAGAAAGAAGAAAGGTAGCTTTAATTATAGTCACTATGGTGAATACATGGAAATATTCATAGAGTTAGCCCAAATTCAGACAAATGATGTTATTATTTATGATGGCACTTGTATGTTATTCTCAAAGTGCTGTGAAGTCCTAGGGTGTTAATAGTATGGCTTACATTCTAGTAAGGAATATTTCAGAGTTTGACAAAGTGAAAATATCAAGGGTTATCAAAGTCATATCAACTTAAACCACAGGGAGATCCACCTAAAATTCAGAGGCAGAACAGTCCAATAGTTAAGTTTGCCCATTTATTCCTTATTCATTTTTGGCAATTTTTTTGGTTTTTCTCTTTTTCTTTGTATGATAGTTTCATGCTGGTAATGAGGGATTGATTGCCCTAAAATTAGAACTCGTCTCTACTAAGACAAAATACTGCTTCTGATGGCTTCATCCCATAACATGAAGGAACAACTTCAGAGGCCATTGAAAACCTTCTTCCTGTACCTAATTGACTCAGCTGTCATCGCATAACTGGTTTGGAGCCAATTACATCACAAGAGATGTATATCAAGGGAGAGAGGATGCCTTTAATGAGTCAGCCTCTCTTGGGAGGTAGATGTGCAGATAGCTCCTGACAATACAAGAACTCTGTGTAGAGGAATGAATACCTGAAGAAATATAGACGCAAGCAGGAGGACCCTAAACAGAGGGTAGTGGATGAGCATAACAGTGGTCTGGAATCCATCTTGATCAGTTGGACAAGACTGAACAGCCACCTCTTCTCTCCAGTTTGAGCTTCTTTAAAAATCCAAATAATGGGACCTCTTCACATGATTTGATCCCTGTTTTTCTCTTTCCTTACCTTTCTCTTTTCTTACCTTGTCTCCTGCTTGCTTTGTTCAGAAAAGTGCCATCAGAAGTCTTCACACGTTAGTCTACAGTGTCTTTTAGGGATTGTGGAAAATCTCTTGAAAGGGTGAACCGACAACTATGTTCCTTTCTTGTCTTTGTTTTATACCTTGAATTTGGATGTGATCATTAGAGATGGTAGCCATTTTAAATGAGGAAGTGATTCTGAGGATAGTGGCCATGTCCCAGTGACAGTAGAGCAGGAGAATAGAGAGTAAAGAGAATTTGAATCTTTCATCCAGCTCCAGTGTTCTCCTTTGAGGCCTTCTTTTATATGAGGTGAGAAATTAACTTAGTAATTCTCTAGATCACTCTTTTAAAAAAAGTTTGACTAGCAGCAGAATTACTCAAAGAGTTATCTCCACCCATAACTGCTCATTTGTTAGGAAGGCTGATAGGCTGGTAAGTCATGGTCACCCAAATGAATGACCTCTCTGAGCTTATGCAATAAAATTTTCTTTTTCAATGGGGACTTGTAATGAAATAAGATTCTTACTCAATTAAATTGTCATTTTTTAAAAACTCATTTACAAATAAGTGCTTGAAAAATAAGGACATGCAGGAGGGACTGTGAATTTACAAAAAGAGGAAAGAGAGGGGCCTTTTTTTCTATTTTTTCACTCTACAGCAGTATGCGTCAGGGTTTGTGAATCATTTTCTACTTCAGCACCAGTTTTCCATGGAATTGCACATCATTTCAGAGCAGAGCTCTTATGTGCTGCAAAACTTATCAAAGTGTTCTTAAAATATCTTGAGTCATATTACATTTAAAACATGGTTAAAATACGACTGGAGCCACTCAGTGATGGCAAAGGACCAAGTGCTTTGATTAGAAATTGCCAATGTTTATGGCAGCAGTTATTTATGAAAATATTTTCTGGAAAATTTCAGAGGTATTTATATTTTGTTTCTCTTAAATTATCTTAATAGATCACATCTATAAATAGAATCTAACTTGCGCTCTCCCACGTGACTCTATGTTTAAAGATAACGATGTTCACTTCTGCTATCCCTGGCTTCCACCTTACTAACCTTGATCTTTAATCTGCATTCTGACTTCCATACCTGCGAATGGCCATGTAGGTTTTGGACAGTTTCCTGACATTTTTAACCTAGCATATGTGTATACTCACAGTTTTCTTTTCTCTGATTTCTTTTTTGGCTCCAGTAGTTAACGTTGCCTTGAATGATGTCATATACTTTTAGCTCTGGCTAATAGTTTCCCTCTTGCTATCTCTTCAGGCGTGCTTAGCTCCTAGGTCATATTTTAAGGCATATAGGAAAAATTATTTTATGGTTCTTTCCTGAATTTCAAAGTGATAGTTGGTTTTTTGTTTTTGTTTTTGTTTTTTTTTTTTTTTTGTTTTTGAGACAAGGGCTCGATCTGTAGTTCAGGTTGGTCCTCAACTCAGCCTTGAACTCAGCAGTCCTCCAGCCTCTGCCTCCCAAGTGCTGGGATTACAGGTATGAGCCACCACACCCAGAACTGTGGTATGTAGTACTGACTGCTGGTGGGTGTGAGTCACCGCACCCTGCATTGTTGTATGTGGCTCCCAGGGATTGGACCTTGAGTTTGCTAGGCAGGTGCTGGAACCACTGAGCTAAATCCTTGGCCCTAAAAATGATGGCTATTAAGTGGAATGGGGCAGGGACTGGCCAGAGCTGGGGAGGAAGTCAAGAGAAGACTGAGGAAATAATACCAGAATAAAGCTTTTAATTTCAGTTTTGAGACCTCGTGTGACTTCTAGGTTGTTGTTTAGACTTATCAATCTCCAGTTCTCACTCGCTTATACAGCCATTTATAGAATCTTTATATACCCAGTGCTGTGCTAGTTACTACGAATAAACAGGTAGAAAATGCAATCTCTGCCCTGATGGAGGTTATTATATAATGGGGGAGGCAGAGAAATAAACCTAAAATTACAGTGTGCTGTAGTAGGTGGTATTGGAACAACCATTAATGTTTATGGATTTCACTTCATGAGCTGGCTTGGAAGCCGTACAAAAGTTGGTCAGTTTGGCAGGAATAATCAGAGAGTATCCAGACAATATTTATAAGTCTCCTTTACCTGCTGAAGACATTCTTTACACGTGGTGTGTTTTTATGAGTGAGGAGTCCTTTGCAGTTACACATGGAAGGGCTTCTGTCCTTGGTGCTGAAACATATTTCCTACAGTGGTATAGGGATAGAAAGTGAAAATAATTCTGTAGAGATTAGTTTAAAAGAAGAGTGGGTGACTACATCTTTGAAAAATAGATGTGGTAATGTTGGCAAGCAATCAGGACAGGGACATAGAGCACAGGTCCTTCACAGCTTGATTTCTTTTGTGATTTATCAGCTCTAGGGAGGGTGTGCACACTGGTGTGGGGGCAGTACATTGAGGGGAGATGCTCTTCCCCCGTGTCCTCGTGCAGCAAATGGCATGGGTATGTGTAGGCATCTGGGGTGGGTGTCTGGAAACATGCAGTACAACAGCAGCTGTTCTTGGTTGCTTTCCCCCAATAGCTACAGCCAGGGTTGTGGCCACAATCATCTCTATAAAAGCACCAGTTTCAGGGACATGCTTTTAAAAATAGTCTTTAAGCCTGAGATACTGTCCACCCCCTACTCACTTGATGTCAAGACTTTTTGTCCCAAAGGGTTCATATCCATTTCGTTTTCTAAGCCAGTGTGAAGGCTGAAAAGCATAGTAGAAAGTTAGACATAATCTGGAACTCAGTACTAGATAGACTTAGAGGTTTTATCTATTTATTTATCATCTATAAGATTTTTGGGGGAAATTAATGGATTATATAAACATTGATTTATCAATATAGTATATAAAACGGGGCAAGAAATGTTACTTGAATAATGACAATAAAGCTTTGCTAGAAAACAGTAGGTATCATGTCAGTCACAGTTAATAAACTTAAATTGTGTGGTTTCCAGTAAGTCATTTTTTCCTTTTAGATGGGGGAGTGTGAGCAGAGAAGCAGGAGTTATTAAACTTTGTAGGAACCAATAGGATTTTATGGAAAGAGCAAAAACACATTTATTTCTCTCTTATTTTTTCTGGTAAAGCAGCAGGCTGGCAGGTATATGGTAGAATCAGGCACTGAGCCCCCAAGAATTTTTAAGGTGTTTTCTATTCAAGGTAGTCTAGAAATTCTTTTTACATTTCCTTCCCTTCTTATCCTACCCACTTCTATTCTGTGCCTCACTATCATCATTTGTTTTAGAAACCCGCTCCCTTTGTTTAGATAACACTCATTATTCATCCCTTCTTCTAATCCAAACTGGTTCCCCTCCGTCCCCTGAACGCACCTAGTCTCACTTATTTTATGGGTGTGTTTGTGTTTCACTGTTTACTTACACACTCGAGTATCAGTGAAAATACATATTATTATTTATAGTTTTCAAAAGTTAGAAATAGCATTTTGTCAGAAATCTCACTTTGTTCTTATTTAAAGCTTAGAGATATTTTTATTGCAATGTGAAGATCTAGTTCATCCTATCATCTATCTCTATAGGTCTATCTGTATAAACCTTCTTCATATACATATACTGCATTTTACTTATGAAACACACTAGTGGTTACTTCTTTATGGTTTCAAACTGTACTGCTATTATTCATTTACATGTTTCATTGTGTACTTAAAATAGTTGGTGATTTATCACAAAATGAGCAAGGATTCCTGTGTTCACTCTCCAGGAAAAGCAATAGATCATTATGAGTATCTGTCTTCTTTCTTGTGATTACCTTTCTTTGTGAAATTCTTTCTTTTTAAAATGAAGGACCAGGGCCGGGAAGTTAGCTCAATGGTTCCGGCACCTGTCTTGCAAGCGCAAAGACCTGGGTTCGATCCTCGGTAACCACATACCATACTGGGTGTGGAGACTCACACCCAAGAGCAACCAGTACCACATACCACAGTGCCAGGCCTGGTGGCTCACACCTGTCATCCCAGCACTTGGGAGGCAGAGGCAGGAGGATTGCTGAGATGTGAGTTTGAGGCTGAGTTCAGGGCCAGCCTGAACCACAAAGTGAGATCCTGTCTCAAAAAATAAAAACCTAAAAAAAAACCTAAAAAAAAAAAAAAAAAGAAGGACTATATAAGTTATTGCTTATGAATAAAAAGTACTGTATTTCAAACTGAATAGCTTAAAATAACAAACATTTTCATTTTCTGAGTGGCACATACATGAGTCCAAGGTCTCCTGCGAGACTGTAGGCATGGTGGTGGCTGTGGCTGTGGTCCGCTGAAAGCTGGACTACACCTGGCTCACTGCCGGGCTGCTGGCCGGAGCCCTCAGTTCCACTCTGACTGCTTTGGGGGACCGTGTGGGTCTTTTCCCTTGGTATCTCACAAGGTGTAGTTAATTTTTGTGGATTGAGAGAACAGCAGCATAAATAAATAGGTGCTGTAGCCGTGTCTTACTTACTTTTTTTTTGTTCCTGAGATAAAATATCCAACACCCAAAGTTAAAGGGGAAAAAGTTTATTTAGCTCAGTTTGTAGAGGTTTCAGTCCATAATCAGCTGGCTCCAAGGCAGTGTGGCAGGTGGGAACAGTTCACGGCAGTGGAAGACAGCAAAAGCCACACGGGATCCCTAACGGTGTCTTTCTGCGCCTGTATTTTTTTGGACGACTGTGATTAGGATGGTACAAAACTATTCACATGTAGTGATTTAGTAATCATATACCGTTAATCCAGCAACACACATGCTAGATTCAGCCACCTCTGAAAACAAAGCCCCACCTTATGTCCATGAGGCTTTGGGGAGGCATCTAAACACAAGCCATAGCAAGTGGCTTTTTATAACTTAGAACACAGCTACGTAATGTCTGAAGTTACACAATGTTCTCTTTCCTGTATTTATTGATTTATTTATTCTAGTATCTAAGTCTAGGCCAAGAGGAGGAGAATTAGATTCTATTTTTTTCTAATTAGTGCATATTGATTATACAGAATAATGTGTTTCACAATGGCATTTTCATGTGAATATATAAAATACTTTGATCATATTCACCCTCCCATTACCCTCTGTTACCTGCCTGTGCCCTTTCTCTTTTCCAATTGCACTGCAGTTCTTAAACTGAGGAATGTCAAAGAACATGTATATATTTTGTTTTGCTTTGTGAACCTTATATAAACAAAATTATAAAATTGTTTTTTTTTTTTTTTTGAGATGGGGTTTTGCTTTGTAGTTCATTCTTGCCCTGAGCTCACTATGTAGCCCAGGCAAGCCTCTGCCTTCCGAGTGCTGGGATAACAGGCGTGAGTCACCACATCCAGCACTGTGGTGTGTGGTACTGACTGCTGGTGGCCGTAAGTATCCACACCTGGCATTGTTTGTGGTTCACTGGGGAACCCTGGCTCTTGTGCTTGCAAGGCAGGCACTGGAACCACTGAGCTAAATCCCTGGCCATATAAAATTTATTCTTTATGAAAAGAAGTTGAGGGTCCACCGGGATCTCCCTATATATTGATTTCCCTCAGTATTACTTTCTAGTTATATGCTTTTGCTCTACAGATTTGGCTTGCCACCTTGATTATCTACAAAATGAGACCTGATGGCTACTCATATCATGAGATGATAACTCTGGTGGGAAATGGCCAGATTCTTAGTGTTTTTTTTT
>PVIR01010680.1:0-49268 GCA_004026965.1 Petromus typicus | reverse complement strand
GGTTGGAAGGTCTCACGAGCTTACTCAGGGTCACACAGCAGTAAGTGGGTACTGCAGCTGGGCACTCTGATTCCTGGTACTGAGAACTCTTCTGATTGTGAGACACAGAGATCTAAATGCCCCAAAGCAAGCAAGCAAGCCAGCCAGCAAGGAAAGTAACATACATGTGGAAGGCCACATCACAGGGAAGTCTGAGGGTGCACTGACTTCAGGGGATGGAGGGACTCAAGGACACAGGGATTTGTTTCTCTTACCTCTCAGCTCTACTGTTCCTTATTCTCAGGATGGCTTTCCCACCAGGGCAGAGCAATGACCCTGAGGAGCTCTGGGCTGACATCCTATTAGTCTGGCAATGCCAGGACATAGAGAGCAGCCTTGTCTTGATTTTAGCACGGCTCACAGTTGACTTCTTTGCTCATGACTGGCATTAGCTGCTGACTCCTCCAGGATCATGGGGCTGATAACATTCTCTTTCTTTTTTACTTCATTTTTTATCTCTTCATTAGTGCATGTTTGCAATACATAATTATTATATTTCTCATGGGAAGTTGGTACAGAGCACATATTAATTTTTCCTTCACCCTCCCTTTATCTCTTATCCTTTTTCCCTTTTGGAAAAGATCTATCTCTATGCTTCTTACTGTCTATCTTTTATTTTACTATGTATTTATGTTTTGGGTTTCTCAAATAAGATAAACCATATGGCATTTAAGCTTATATGTCTGATTTATTTTGCTTCATGGTAATTATGGTGTGAAGGTACATCAAATTTTTAAATAAATGATTTGTTTATCTTTTTTATGGCAGAGTGATGCTCCACTGTGTATAAATACATCTTTATCTATTCATCTGTTGATGGACACAGTGGCTGTTACCAAGATTTAGCTATTATGAATTGTTTTGCTATAAACATAGGTCTTGATTAAACTTTAGTTATATTTCTCTGAACTTTCTTCCTAACTATGGTTTGACTTTTGAATCTTGGCGGCCATTTTGATATCACTTAATTCTAGGAATAATCCTAAATTGACTGAGCCAGAATCCCCACCCTGGCTATCTCATCACCCTCAGTATCAGACCAACTTGTTCAGCCTCCCTCTTTCCCCGGGAGACGTGTTCCTTCAGCAAGAGTCCTGTTAGTTCTTTAATAAGGGCCATAAACAATTTTTTTTTCATGGACTTGAGCTCACTGGTTGCACCTGAACCATGTGATAGGGCAAAATTGTGATCTGACAAAACCAGTGGAGACCCAGTTCATATTTACAGTATGTGTTGATATTATGTATGTTTTTATGGTTCTAAAGGTACATTTGTTATAATGTTTTCCCGAGTGATCTACTTAATGCCACTTGTGGATCTTAGTACCATGTTCTCAGGCACAACCAGTCACTTTGTCTTATACTGTTACTGAGGAATGAAATAAGGCCATGGATTCCTTAGGCCAGTTCTGGTGTTTCTGCCTTGGGCAGAAAAATTCCAATCTGGAGATGGAATCCCATTCTTACTTCTACTTTCAAGACCTTTTAGCCTCTTTGTGCGAAATAGAAGACACAATAATGGAATTTGGTATAGATGCATATGGATTAATTTTTTACATAGAGTGGGGTGCATTGGCCATAGGCAGGGAAACAGAGTGTGCACAGGTGATAGCACACAAGAGGGTCAGCCCAGGGACCTCCATGGTTTTCTGGGGCTCAAATGGTGCCTTCGCTGGGCTTAGACTTCCATGGTGTCCAGCAAAGGCTACAGGTTTATGTTGGTAGTGAATGTTGTGGCTCTTTACTCTTTGGATTTGAAAGGTCTCTGGGATTCAGAGATTAACTGAAATATACTGAGCAAATAATTTCAGGTTCACCAAGGAAGGCTCCATTGTTCTGATTTTTTGAACCCAAAAAAGTTCACTGGTACTTCTTTCCTTTTTGATTGGCTAGGAACCAATAGCCTTGAGTTATTGATAAGTTCTTCCTGTCATGCATCCATTTTTAAGTATATTTCTGGGGAATATACTCCTTCTCTTGACAATTGCTTTTTCTTGTTTTAATTAGACCAAAAAATATATTTTAAGATTGTCCTAAAGTAGAATAGAAATAAAAAACTGTAGAAATTGTACCAACATTTTATTCTAGGTTACTGTGACAAGAAGCATAGGAGATCAGCCTGAAAATCACTTCTTATAAACTGTCTGTTAATTGATTGGTGATGTGCCAAGTTTTTGGTTTCCATTTATGTATTCACGCGGTGGAATTCCACTCTGTGGCTGAACTTCCTTTCATGCAGAGGAGAATAATTTCCTTCTCCTTCTTCCTTACACAAATGTTAATTGAGCACCACTTGATACAAGGCTCAATGTTAGCTCTGAGTAGAACACAGAGATATCTTCAGTATAACCTACTTTTAAAAAGCTCATAATTGAGCTCAGACTCAGACACAAAATGAGTTAGATAATAGAGCAAAACATGGTGTCACACAGTACAGACTATATTTGCTGTGCACTCAAGGGAGAAGGAGATGGAGGGAGGGAGGTGGTAGAGACTGCATCAAGCAAAAACATATTTGAGCTTGGCTGTTAGTGGTGAAGAGTTTGCATTTTTGCAATGAACTTTCTCTTGCAAAATCTAGATAGCTGCAGATTTTGTTCTGCTCTGACTCATGAGGGCTTTCTTAGCTGCGCTTTTTCTGCTATTTTCTTTTTCCTCATCCATCATTGGGGGTTATTGCTTGCCTTGTTACAAACATTTATTTGGCTAACAGTTAGGGGCATCTTTCTAGTAGGCACCTAGGTACTTGTCTGTGGATGTACTAGATGTTTTGCATTTTTAGAAGTAGAAAAACTAGGTCAAATTGCCATTGTGGAGCTGGGGATCCAGAGGCTTCCCTGGAGCTTGTGCTGAATACATTACACCTGTGGCTTCTGGATCTAAGTAAGTTTGGCCCTTAATAGACAGCCAACTTTCTGGGTTATTAACCTAGTTTTATTTTGAGAGGTATAAAAGATATGAGAGAGAGAGAGAGAGAGAGATTAAGAAAATATGTCCACTAATTTTCAGTGAAAAGGGGCAACTTAAAACAGACTTTGGCCATTTGGGGAGGGAAGGAGCCATTTCCATGGAGATGCACAGAGTCACCCAGAAGGCTGTAGGTGGCTATAGACCCTCATGACGTGCCTTGAAGTAGAAAGTAACCCTCACTTCAGGCTTTTTGAAAGTTAGGCCTAAAAAGCAAAATTAACTGAAAATGGACGATACACATGAATCTGACACACAGTGAGTTTTCTTTATGTGATGTGACTTGTATATACATATTTTTTGGGTTCATATGTAATATTGTTTTCTCTAACAGTGTCTTAAAGCCTCAGTGACATTGCTGGCTGTTGCTCTCTTGAGACTAGCAAATTTTTTTTTTTTTTTTTTTTGAGACAGGGTCTCACTTTGTAGTTCAGACTGGCCCTGAGCTCAGCCTCCAACTCACATCACAGCAATCCTCCTGCCTCTGCCCCCCTAGTGCTGGGATTACAGGCGTGAGCCACCACACCTGGCACCGTGGAATGTGGTGCAGATTGCTGCTGGGTGTGAGTCTCCATGCCCAGTACTGCATATGGTTACCAGGGAATTGAACCCAGGCCCTTGGGCTTGCAAGACAGGTGCCAGAACCACTGAGCTAACTCCCGGGCCCGAGACTGGCAAATTTCTGATGTGTAAGCTGAGTTAGGGCCACCACCTGCATTCACAATACTGTCATTTTTTAAAAAGTGAAATTATGACAGTAAGAGCTAGATTATTTCATGTAGACATTTGAACTTTCTGGAATCTCTTGAAAACCAGAAGATAGCACAACATTTAAGTGAAAACCAGAAGATAGAGCAACATTTAAGTCTGTGCTCCCCCACAGAACCAAGGATTGCAAGCTGACACTGTCTTCTTATTGGGGAGACAAGCACTTGCTTCTCGAACACAGTCCTATCTAATCTCTTGTCTACTTTACCTAGTCATTTCACCTATTTAAGCTTCCTGTCTGGTTCCTATTAGAGCTGGACTTTGTGATCTCTACTCTAATAGCAAAACAGTAAGGCATTAAGGACAGAGAATAATACAAAAGACAGTGTACAAAGAACTCAGTGAATCCTTTTGCAGGACTTACCTCTATCTTGAAACAAAAATGAATGTCTTATCTAGCTAGTATTAAACATAAAATAAATGTCTGTGGTTGTTTGATACTTTGGCACAGACTTTGGACGGGGCCGTGGAATGTGCCTGTACTTTCAGGGACATGAAGCTGAGGTTATAGCTTTCTCGGAGGAGGTTTAACCCCTTGAGCCCTATTTAGCCTTGGCAAATGGGGTGGAAATAGGTGCTACCATTCTGAGAGTCTGAACAGTCCTTTCAATCCTCATAATTTCTAGCCCACTATGGCCTTCTCTACCTAAGACATGTTTATTTCCCTAGGTATGTGGCTAAAGGGAGTGGGCAGAACACAACTCATTTCAGAACTCACTTGCCGAATGACACAGATCTGATTAATTTTCATGTTTTGTTTCATTGAAAATGTCTCCTTGTTCCCTCCTAACTTCTTTTACTTAAACTTTGAATTTGAAATAACAAAGTATTCCAATTGAGGCTGGATTATTGCCCTTTTAAAGTTTTTTCTTTTTTTATTCTTCTATATGACCAGGTTTTATAAAAAGCTATTTTACTCTAAGAAATTAGGTTTCTGGTTATCAGGATCCCTAAATAGACATGAATTACAAGAACGTCCTTTGAAAGCCCCATGCAGCACTTGTTTCATTATATTCCATGAAGCGACCTTAATTTAGAGGAACACTGGATAGGCTGTTCTTTTAACCTATTATCACTTTGGCCAGGCCCATAAACCATATTCATGGATGATTCCATCAAGAAGGACAACAGTGGGATTAATATTATTTCAGGATACAGTAAATGCCACAATGATGAAGCTGTTTAAGATCTGGTGCTCACGGTGTCACACTGAATGCATTGACATTTACTCTGCTATCACTTCATTTCCAATATTCCTTCCAAATCAGCCGATGCTAATGCTCCAGCGTGTGTGCAGAATATAACTCGGGTGGGGGTGGGGAGACTAGGAAGGGCTGTACCAGTCCTTTGCCTTCCTTTTTTTCTTTTGGTACCAAGAATGGAGAAACTACCCCTGGATAGAATTTTACATGCTGTAGGCTCCAAGATGTCAGTTCTTACAGACCCCCAGGACTTTCTCCTGGGGTGGGGTCAAAATAGGTCATGGGACCCCTCTTAGTTGTGACTGACACGTGCTGTTGGTCTGACATGAGATAAAGGAGCATTTCTTCGTATCGTTAGAATTAAGCTCACACGAGAATGGAATGTGTATGACATGCTACTCAGGAAGTTTTATTTGTGATATTTACTGAATCTCTTTGGTGTTTAAAATTAATCCTCTTAATACCAGTATAGTTTAAAATCCTGGGTGTTTGGGGGACTCTTTTTTAAAGAGCTAGCAGGAACATTATCTACTACACCATTAGTAATGCTCACTCTCTTGTGGGGTGATGGCCCCCAACTTTGAGATCCTTATAGTTGGAGGAAATCTGAAGCTGTTTACTTCATGGTTCTGATGCTGTACCATGCCTGTGAATCACCTGAAGTGCTCGGTACGTCCATTAATTCTGGTCTGGGAAAATTCCATTGCAGCCATTCTAGGGCAAGGCCTGAGAAGCTGCACAGTATCTAAGTCTCAGGTGATACAGAGTCCTGACTATGACTCATTCAGACCAGCTGTGGCCTGTATTCTCATTGGCTGAGCTCCTAGGATGTGTTCAAACCTTTCTCAGTAGGAATCGTCTTATATTCTCTCAAGGTAATCTGTTCTATATTTGAATAATAATGAATATGAGTTCTTCAGATTAACTTTTAGCACAGTTTTAGCTCTTGGTCCTATAAAATACATATGGCAAAGTAAGAAAACATTTCTCCTATTGAAAGAATTCTCAGATTAGCCACAGTGGAAGGGTTGGCTGATCCAAGGCAAGCTTGTCTCCTTAGGATTCATCATTTCTGTTAACCTCATTGTATTCTGCTGAGACTAGACACTCTTGTCTCTTATTCTCATATATGTGGGAGGAGAGAGAGAGAGACAGAGAGAGAGAGAGAAAGAGAGAGGGAGGAAGGGAGGGAGAGAGAGAGGAAGAGACAGAGAGAGATAGAGATAGATAGAGAGACAGAGAGGCAGAGAAGCAGAGAGTTGGAAACACACAGAGAAATAGTCAATGTCAGAGACAGAGAGAGAGAGAGAGAGAGAAATAAGGATGAAGAACTTATTAACATTTCTCTACAATTTCCCCAAAAGCTCATATGTTTAGATAATTGGACCATGGGAGTATTATTGCTGACTTGCTGTTAGGAGATGAGGTCTTGTTGGAGGTGGGTCACTAGGGGTGTGACCTGGAAGAGTATGTTATAGTTTATATTTAGATGTCCCCCCAAAGCCTCATTCACTTATAGGTAGGACTTTTGGGGGGTGATTAGGGCGTTGTGTGCAATACTCTTCAGTGGACTAACCCGCTGTGGAGTTAGAGCTAAATGTGATGTTGGAAAGAGGTGGGTCACTGGGGGTGTGGCCTGGGAGGATGTGCCTCCCATTCTCTTCTCTTGATGGTGCTCTGCTTCCTGACTTTTGGACCACAAGAAATTCTCCTCTGCTGTGCCACCCTGCCTTGGAGCCAGCTCACTCTGGGATGAAGCCCCTCCCAACTGAGCCAAAATAAACCTTTTCTCCTCTGAGTTGTGGGTGTCAGGTATTTTGCCTCAGTGACAGAAAAGTAGCTAAGGTATGTGTGTGTATGTGTATATATATAAATATATAAATATATATACATAATATATAGCTATATATTATATATATATTTTTCCCCCCTCCAAGCTCTCCTTTCTCTCCTTCCTGGGTACCATAACATGAACATCTTTCCTCCACTAGACTCCTCCACTAAGCCCTTCCTGCCTTGGAGCCAGCCAAACAGGAGCCAAATCTTCTAAAGATCATGAGTCAAAATAATCTTTTCCTCTTTGTAGTTGTGTGTCTGATATTGTGTCTCGGTGACAAGAAAATAATTAAGACATTATATCTTGAATCTCCACACAAGATATCTGATCTGGATTTCAGGGAAAGGGAAAGTCCATGGTGGTGAGGCGCCATTGAAAGGACTTTGTGGTCAAAGAGGAGGGGAAATGCCAATTTGTATTGGGCTATATTAATTCACTTAATTCAGTTAAGGATCTGGGGACTAAGGAAGCAAGTCTAGTGCATGATGTAGAAGCACATATGGTTTCTTCCAAGGAAATTGAGGGATGGGGGAATTTAAGGCAAATTTGTTCAATAAAGGACTATGTAAAAATACTTTAGGATTTGTGAGTCATGCAGCCTTTTCAAAACCATTTAACTCTGCCCTTGTAGTACGAAAAGAGACATAGATAGCAAATAAATGAATTGGTCTGATGGTATTTTGATAAAACTTTATATATTATATATGGACACAGAAATTTGTAGTTCATATGTTTTCTAAGTGCCATGAAATGTTTTCCTTGATTTTTTCTGACCATCTGAAATGCAAAAATCATTCGTAGCCACCAATAGGTGGTTGCTAGGATTTGGCCTGTGGCTTTAGTTTGATGGTTGCTGGTTGATGGCCTGATGTCTGAGTTGAACATTTCTCTGACTGAGTTTTGAGAATGGGGAATTAGAGTTCAACACTGTCCACAGGAAGGGGGCTATCAATAGCATTCATAACAGAAAGATGTACCAGAAAATTGCATAGTGCCAGAGTGATATGTTATTTTACAATTGTAATTGGTTCTAAGAATCTGTTTTATTTATTTACTTTTATGTAGATTGAGGATTGAACTTAGGGTTTGTGCATTGAGCCACATCCCCAGCTCACCTTCTTTTTTTAATTTCTTATTTTGAGACAGGATCCGGCTGAGCCAAAGAATCTGTTTCTTAACATAGTGACATTCTGATGATTATTCTCTTCCTTTTCACCTTTACTCTCCCTTTTTATTGTTTATCTTCTCTCCCATGCTGTTTCTGATTCCACACTGCTAAAGTATCATTTCTCTGCCTCATCACGCTAAATCTAGAGGCACAAAGTCATCTTTTAATTATAACTGGTGAATTGGAAGTGGTTCAAGAGACCTGTCTTAGTTGAGGAGCATTTCTATTATGCCCCATTTCCTGAGCTGAACAAGTAAGTGACAGTTGTCTCAGAGGTGGTAAATGTGTCATTATGGTTTAGATCTAAAATCTAACCCTATTCTCATGGTCAGGGGTCAGGCCCGAAGAGATAGGTCACCAAAGATATGACTTAGAAGAGTATAGCCTCACCCTTGGCTGTTCCCCTTTCTCTCTGCTTCCTAGAGGCCATGTATTGAGCATCTTTTCCTTGCTATGTCCCTCTGCCATCTTATTTCTGCATTGGAACTATGAGATAACCCATTTAAACTGTAAGCCAAAACAAATCTCTCCTCTTTTAAACTGTCAGTGTTATGTATTATGTCCAGGGACAGGAAAGGGAGTAATACTGAGAGTAAATGACAAGCTCCAGAGTTTTAAGTTTAGAACAAGGATTGCATTTACAGTTGGACTAGAGACCATATGTGATACACTGTGGTAGAAAATTTGTCTACATTATGCCCATGACCTGAGACTTTGTGGAAGACTAAGATTAAAGGTAATAGCCTAATTAATTTAGTGGGAGAAATTTCAAGACAGCCCAATATTTAGGCTGTGCCATGGGAACTGCTATTTATATTTATCCAAATTTAGAGGGAAAATCAGGAATAAACAGCAAAGCTGAGTAATTTAAGCTTGCAGTTTGCCAGAAAAGAAGTACTTGTAAAGCTGGAGCAAGAGATAATATGGATGCAAAAATGATGAACATTAAAAAGAAGCCCACTGCCAGGTGCTGAGACTGTGCCAGGCTGTACCACAACAAGAAAGAGGAGCCAAGGACTTTGCATCGGGAAAACAAGAAAGATGCCTGTAAGGCACCATAGAAACGAGCAAGACTCCACCTATCTCAAGCTCAAGGGTGCAAAACTATAAATCTTTCATTTGAAGACACAGTTCTTTGAATACCTCCTCATTCAGGGCCACCTAGGGAAATATATCCTGAAGTCCAGCTGTCCAGGCCCTCAGAGATTTCTGCAGCTATGGTCCAAAGGATCCCTGTTGTGGATCAAGCTGAGGGGTGACCTCAGCATCATCCTCACAGTGTCAGTTTTTAGGCAAGTAGACGGCAAAAGTTATGGGATTCTAGAGGCTTCCACTCAGATTTCAGAAAAAGGTCTGAGAGGCCAGAGAAAAATATATGAGACACAGTATCTGCAAGGAGTATGTGAGAGGTAGTTTGAGAAGCTCCAAGAGTAGAACTAAAGGTGCAGTTGAGAGCCTGGGAACTTGGAGATGCCAGGAACTTAGACCATCTGCTAAGGAGAGTCACAGGCCATGAGTGGAGCCGCCGAGGAGAGAGGACACGTGGGCTGCAACCCACAATGCTTATGGGCAGGACCCCCTGACCTATGGATGTCACCTCTTATCATTCCCTGCCCCAGGTGCTGAACAGGGAGCTAAAGGATTAAAGGTTTGCCCTGCTGGGTTTGGGTTTTGCTCTGGTCCTATTCTCTTCTCTATTTTCCACTTTGGAACATTACTTTTTGCCATTGTATTTGGAATTATTTAACATTTCTTTCGACTTTTAACAAGGGCTATGGCTAAGAGTTTGGCTTGAGTCTCAGAGCAGATTTTGGATTGTATTTTTCAGCAGTGTTTGATCTGTCAGGACTTGGAGGCAAACTAAATACATTTTGCATAATGAGATAGACATGAGTCTTTTGGGGGTTGGAGTAGAGTATTAAGGTTTAGATCTAAAAATTTCCCTCAAGTGCTCTTGTTCAAGGACAGGGCCTGGTCAGAATATGCAAGTTGTTAGTACTGTGAGGCAGGAGGCGTATTCTTGGCCTGGCCCCTCTCTTCTGCCTCTGGTCCCTGACTGCTGTGAGCTGAGCACCTCTGTCCCTGCTCTACTCCTCTGCCTTCATGCTCCTGCTTTGGAACTAGCCAACCAAAGGCTGAACCTGCAAGCCAAATAAATCTCTCCTTTAGCTTGTGTATGTATTTTGTCCCTGCAATGAGCAAGTGACTGAAACAGATTTATGATATGCAGCTTGCCATATTTTAGCCATTTTAGGTGCTCCATTTAGAGACATAATGTATCATCATATTATTGTTTAACTATTACCACCTCTCCCTCACAAAAACTTTATCATCTTCTCAAAACAGAAACCACTCATTATGTCATGGTTCCTCGTTCTTCCCTTTGAGCTGTTTCCACCTTAGTGCCTATAAATAAAGCTAAGTACATTGGCATATAAGACCTATGATGCGTTTGAAGCCCTTTTTGTAATGATTTTGATACATATCTAGAAATGTTATTTCTGGATCATGGGATACTTTTATATGCAAACTTGAAGAATCACCAGCCTGTTTACAGATATTTTGTGATTGTCTAGTACTTGGAGCATTAGAGATATTGTAGAACTGAGGAAACTCCCTGCAGTTAAGGAACTTGCAGTATGCTGCAAGAGAAGCAGTACAAAGCGAGCTGTGACAGAATGTTGTAGGAATGATACAGAGGAACAGCTAAGAACTGTGAAAATCCACAACGGGGTCAGAGTAGCTTTAGAAGAGCCAGGAAAAGCATCACATTTGGAGTGACCTTGAAGAAAAAGATAGTGTAAGGAGACTAGCTGTTAGGGTTCCTAGGTTTTTGGATGTGCTTTCCATTTGGACTTCAATGAACGGCATGGGAAAAGCATGGCAGGTGCTGAGGACAGGGCTGGAAAGTCTGATAGCTGTTTCTGACTCCTTCAGATCAGACCTTTCAAGTTGTTGCTAACATTGCTGTGGATATAAATGGGAGAAATGGGAATTCATAGCCAGTCCTGGCTGGAGAGAAGTCTGATTCACAAGGTAGAAATCTTGGGCTTATCTTTTTATAAACACACATTTTTGCATATGAAAAATAAGAATAGCTGCCTTTCCTTTTACATGAGTGTTTTGTGAACATTTGATATCGTAACTGCCTGAAAATGTTTACAAGGACATAAATCATCCATGAGCAACCCATTAATATGCTGCTTGGCAAAAATACTGAAAGTGAGCGGCTGATTCCATTTTCCAAAAATGACTATGATGTTACAAGTGGTGATGAAAAAGATGGTGAATGTTTACATTTAAAAAACTTATTACCATAAAAGGTGTATTGCCAAGAATGATGGGACTAGTGTTCAAAGGGAGGGGAAGTACTTTGAGGAGATTAATGGCAATGTGTCTTTTACTGTGACAAATTTTTTAATTTGGACAGCATACTTCTGATCACTCCTTACTGATAAAATGCTTATGGCAATTTCTGTCAAATAAAAACATAATGATGTGTCCTCATCCACTTTATTTGTTGGATCTAGTACCCTCTAACTTATGAAGACAAAAGGATTATGAGAGGTGATTTTTTTTTTTTTAAGGTTTTTTGAGGTAGGATCTTGCTTTGTGGTTCAGGCTGGCTCTGAGCTCAGCCTCCAACTCACATCACAGCAATCCTCCTGCCTCTGCCTCCTGAGTGCTGGGATTACAGGCGTGAGCCACCATGCCCGGCACTGTGGTATGTGGTACTGGTTGCTGCTGGGGTGAGTCTCCATGCCCAGTATTATTGTGTGGTTACCGGGGATCGAACCCAGGTCTTTGTGCTTGCAAGACAGGCGCCGGAACCACTGAGCTATATCCCCGGCCCTGAATTTTTTAAACCAATTTAGAACATTGAGGCAGTTATGACAATGAAGGATACTCCTGAAAGAGCAGAACTGTTTCAGGAGGTGGAAGACTGATGGGATAAGTGTGTCTGAAGTGAGGGGCATTCATGATAAGGTACCCTGTGCTGCAATATACTCTTTAAAAATATTTAGACATTCACCTTACATTTTGATCACATCCTATTTCTGACCCTATGAACTTTTTTCCCATAAGGATGACAGGTCAGGTTCCCTTTTCTTCAAAATTAGTGGCACAATAGAGGTTATGAGGCTTCTGAGTTAGGCCAGAAGGTGTCTGGCTTATAGCAGGTGGTGTTTGTCCTGAGAATACAGTCAGAAGGAAGCCCAGGCTATCTGAGGAGGCTATGCATAGATGCTGTCACTGGTAACACCAGCAAAAGTCTCAGCTCTGCCATCATCAGTTGCCAGTAATGAGAATGAATGAGGTCTCAAATGAGCCCAGCTCAATTTTGGGGCTTCCAACTGAGAGACCAGTCATTGTAGAACAGAGACAAGTTGTTGCTATTCTACACTAACCTCTTGAGGCAACAATTCAGGCACACAGCAAATGGTTGCTTCACACCATGTAGTTTGGGTAATTTATGAAGTAGCTGTTGTCATTAAGAACATTGTATGATTGTAGGATATGCATGTGTGTTTGTATGTGTGTGTAGAGGCAATACAAGTGTAGCCCAAGGTCATACAAACTCTGAGATAGATAAGACTGCATATACTGATCTTTTTTTCCCTTGTGTGCAATCAGATAAGCCAGTTTGCAATAAGGAAACAGAACCTCATGGAAATGGAATTTCTGGCTCTCTTTCTAAGAGTGGCATATTAGGTTGGAGATGGGCTTGAGGCTGCTGAGAATCTCTCCCCTCAAATCTCTTCTGTCCAATGGAAGGATACCTCTGAAGGGCAGATGTATTGGTTAGGGTTCTTTAGAGGAACAGAATCAGTAGAAAATATATGTATCATTATGCAAGGGAATTTATTAGATAGTCTTACAGGATCAGAGGTGGGAGAGTCCATATGGCCATCTGCATGCTCAAGGGCTGGATAATTTAGTAGCTGCTCAGCCCAAGAAAATGTAAGCTCCAGAACAATAGGGACCAAGGAGGCAGCACCAGCCCAGGGTCACAGGCCTGAAGATCACTGTGGAGTTGCTAGTGTGAGTCTGCAGTGGAAGGCTGCAGGACTTAGAGATTGATGTACACAGGCAGAGGTGAAAACCTCCTCCTTCTTTTATCCAATGCAGGAGTTCCCCACATACAGGATGGGTTTTTCCCTCTTGTTTTGCTGGTCTACATATCAGTCATCCACAGAGGTAGCCAGAACTGTGCTCTACCAAACTGCTAGATGTTTCTTAATCCATTTAGGGTGACACATGATGATAAATGGGCACCGAGGGGCTGTCCCATACTGGCTTTCTTTGACTTCTTCTTTCTTTACCTTGTTTTCTGCAGCTCTTAAAAAGGCCCATCAGTGGTTTTATCTTATATTATTCCATGACCCAAAACTACAGGTAGATCTCAATGGCAGGAAGTTAATGAAATGAAGAAAAGACTCAACAATGTGAGACCTGGGAGGAATGACATCAGTCTTTCTTAGAGTTCTAACTTGTCCTTTATATAATGTCTGAGCCATCCACCTTTGTCCTGAAGCCCCTGATCTCCCAGATCTGGTCTCTGGCTTCCCTTGGGGGCAATGGGAGGCACTTCTTTCCTGCCTGTCTCCTTTGCTTTTGCATAAGAAAGCCAGAATCCTGTAATGCCTAGACTGTCCTCGGGTTGGCACTGCCTCAGCCTTTAATGAGTAAGTGTCAGGGACTGACTGTTGGGGAGGATGAGGTGAGGGATGATATAATTTTCTATTTTTCCTCTGCTGTCGCCCTTCCCATCTTTTCTTTTTCTCCACATTTTCTTCATCTTTTTCCCCCTTTCTCTCCCATTTTCTTTCATCTTCACATTTCCTTTTCCCTTGTCCCTTATTCCTTCAACTTTCATCACTACATTGATTCTCTATTTAAAGCCAGTTATTTTAATTTTTCACGAATGGTGGTACAATGAGGAAAGAAAACAATGGGCCCTATTTTGTTATTATGGGATTATCTTTCACACTGCTTAAGGTGCCTAAGGAGGGGAAAAGTGGAGAGTAAGGGGGTTGAGCTATTTTAAGGGATATAGGTGGTTTGTTGGAAAGGAGAAGTGGATATAGAATTAGGATGCTTAAAGATAAGGATGAGGAATTTGCTGGCTAATGTTAGCATACCTGGAGGAATGGATGAGAAATAAGAGCCCCAGCTTTCTGCATCTCTCCTCTACATCAGATTCAGGAAGTTTGCAGTAAGTCATCCTGAAGAGCCTTGTAGGGGACAGGGAAAGGGAACATTATTAGAACCTCTGCAGTTAAGTTCTAGTGAGCCATGACAGCAAAAGGTGAATTAATTAATTATACAGAAGAACAGAGCCTTATAACAGGTGGTGTTTAGCAGAAGAAGTAGAAAAATGAGATGTAGAGAAGAAACTAACTTTTGGGCCTGCGCAATGCTGCTCTGGGCAGCAAAGAAGAATGACTTGGAACTTATCACATTTTATTTAGTATACTGGGAGTGACGAATGTAACAGATCACTCAGAGGGCAGCAGGTTTGGTACATCAGGAGTAATAAACTTAACAGGTCACTCAGTGGACAGTGGTTCATACATCCTAGCGCAATGAGGAACTTCCTTGATTAGGCCCTTATTCATCCCCAGGATGTCTTCGCTGGTGTAGTCCCGGTCTGGAGCATCACGACATTATTGGCTCTTTGAGATCTTAGCTATGACCAAAGATGAAAATGGAGGTATGTCTCATTGTAACACAGTTGGTCTGTAGGCATGAAAAATAGGCCTAATTAGAATTTTAATTGTGCAATGGTTCCCCCTCCCCCCAATTATGTAGAATTGCTTCAAAGGGGGCCTGGCTGAATGAAAGCCCTTGGCACTATCACACCCTTAAAATACTACTCCTCTGAGGTATTCTCTGGGAAACCAGTCCAATGCCTGCTGGTGCATCGGTAGATCACCTGCACAGAGGGGATCCTCCTCAAAGCACAGAAGCACACATTTCAAACTTACTTCTGAATCACTTTCCATTTCCACATGGTGAATGGAGCAAAGCTGGAATGTGGGCCTCCCTTGCCAGATTAAATAGCTAGAAGATGTATCTAGTCTATTTTCAGCTGTGATAACTTGCATACACATCCAGCTCTTCTCTTTGATATCAACTTAGCCATGAGGTCAGTGTGTTTAGACTTTGGCTGCTCAATATGAATTTGCTTTGAACCAGGTGAGTATAGATTCTGGATCCCATGTCCCCAACAAACCAGCTGCCCTGTTTCCTGTTCTACCTGTTCAATGAGTGGATTTAGTTATTGGAAGGTTGTTCTGGGTCCCCTCTTTTCTTTCTTAGCTCTCCTGAAAACTGGGTGCTTCCTTGGCTGCCCTTCTTTTTGCTCTTTAGTATTGTGGAGCGGGTCATAGCTGGAATGCCCACCAGTTAGTATCCCAGGCAGCCGGGTGGTATCTGCTTACCTTGGCACCAGAGGTGAAGGGCAGCAGCTATCATCAGTCCTTTGAAGAATGATGCTCAGTGCGAGAGGCCAACTTTGAATCAGGGCTTGAGATGTGGAGAGAGCCAAGGGAAACAGGCCAGGCATTTCTAGGCTGCTTAATTTTCTGTTCCTCTTTTGGAGACCGTGAACCCTCAGCAATTTTGAGAACGGTACCTGCTTGGCTGAGTGTGGATGGTTGGCCTCCCTTAGCAGGCAGAGCTGGTGAGAGGTAAGCATTGGGCTGAAACTGATGAAAAGCAGGAAATCCAAAATCACATCCAAATGCTTTTTGCTTTGCTTTAGGATTTTTAAAAACTGGCAATGTAGTGGAGCTGCTGACAGAAAACTTGCTAGTCCAAGAGTTAGGGGTGCAAAGTTCAAGAATGGGACAGGGGGAGAGGTCACATGCTGGGATGTCTTCTCCTTGTGCTGTGGCATAGGCGGGGTCTCGGGTTTTAGTGAGAAGCTTGGAGGCTTTGCACAAATTCTCTTCTGATTGGCTGTGTGTCTTTTCCCCAGGGAACACCTGTGGTCTTTGCTTACTTTCTAACGAGATCTCTGACCGGGGAGCCATGGGCTTTGCCCCTGGCTGGCAGTGCAGCCCGATATAAACAAACTAGGGAAGGGCCTGGTGTCAAATGTTCTGTTTACTAAACAAAAGCGACAAGTTCTCATTGTTGCGTGAGGAAGCCCTGCAGCTCTCAATTCCCCAGAGCTGACGGGGATCCATTTTATTGAGCTTGGTAATGACAGTCCTGGCTTGAACAGCTGGGTAGTTTGTATTAGCTCTAAAAGACTCTGGAGGGCAGTTTTTCTTTAGAAAAATTATGTTTTTCATTTAGACCAACAACAGCCTGTCTCAACATACTTTCCTATAATCTTAAAAAGAGTGGAAAATCTTAGCCTGTGCTGTTCTTTCAATATTAAGCTCGCCAGAGTTTGTAAATAAAAGTAGAAAAGATTTAGTTAAATTTTAATTTCAGATTTATAACAAATACTTTTGGGTGTAAGTGCACATTATGTAATATCTGGGACATGCTTAATTTAAAAAACCATGTGTGGTTCATTTCAAAGTCAAATTTAAGTGGGTCAGCTAGATTTTATTTGATACTACTTGATGCCTCTGTAAGTGTCCCTGCTTATTTACTTATGGTAACAGGAAGTTCACTACCTTTTATAACAATTATTCCATCACTACACAGCTGCACTTCCTAGAAAACTCATCTGCACATTAAGATGACACTTTTTTTGTATGAACTTCTGGGACTCTTCGGAATATCTCTAATCAATCTGCCATACGACAACTTTTTAAATGTTTGTTAACAACTCTGTCTTCTTGAGTTTTCCTCTCTTCATGCTGAATATCTTCTACTCTTTCCATTTTTCTTGGTTTCAGAACTAAAGATACCCTTGTGAGTGTGTTGTGCATAGGGAGATTCCTTCCAGTTAGGTAGGATTTGGCAGCCTGCACAATGGGTCTGACTGATGCGGCATGTGCATGTTAGTGAGAGTCTGTGCCAGGGCCCTTTGACCTTACTGGGCTGGCTGTGATACAGCCCTTTCCTGAAGAGTTCTGCTACCTGTCATCTTCAAGCTTGGGACACTGAGATGTACCAAGGGCAAAATTGACAGCTTTATTCTTATTTTAGATGAAAGTTGGAAGTTAGGACGGTTAGCATGACCAAGAGTCATGCCAGATATTGATGAAGCAGACTTCAGAACAAAAACACTGCGTGACCTGTTGCAGGTCATGCTGGAGTAACAGAGAAAGGTGTCAAGCTGGCTTGTGCTACACCCCAGCTACAGGTCTAAGGAAAAGTCACTTTATCATTTTTTAGTTTCTGTTTTTATTAGTGATGTTTGTGGTATATAGTAATCACATTCATCTTGGGGGAAATGGCGGATGCATACATTGCATCACTTTAACTTTTTGACTCTCCTCATCTTCATTTTCAAAGTGAGAAGTCTGAGTTCAATGCTAGGCAGCAGAGTGTCTCTCAAACACTTCTGACTGCAGCCCGTGCTCTATGAAATAGACTGGAATAAGGTAGATAAAAACAGACTTGAAAGTCAACTGCAACAAATAAAGCAGTTGTTATTCTAGATTTAAAGTAACTTTTAGATCCTTAAATTTTCTTGGGCAGGAAGCAGTTTTAGAAGATTAAACAAGGCTACTCTTTGGTGCCTGGGTGTGAACTCTTTATTACTGATCCATGACAAGGTAAATATAGAAACCGAGAAGTATTTAGAAGCATTTAAATCTACTTGACATTGCTGTGACATCCAAGAATATGATTACTGGGTTGTCTCACTGAATAGGGTGTAGACTAGTTTGGGCATTGTTGAACTTGTAGGTAATAAGTGGCATACGATGTGAGTTGTATGTGAGTCACTTGCAATGGGATCATGTCTTAGTCAGCAATGGATTAAATGAAAAAGGAGTGGGCAGGTTCATTAGCACAGTCAGGTAATGAGGCAGAGCTTTCTGACCAGTGTACCATGCACAAATTCCAGGTGTGCTTAGCTATTGTGTCTGTTGGTCCTTGTGGGGTCCGGGAGGGCTCTTGGGCACGGTCATTAGACCATGTAACTAGTGTGCTATGCAAACATCATTTCCTATGTGAGCTCTGATGTGAACAAGGTTGGAAACCAGTATCATTTCCCCCTTGTAAAGCCAAATAGATACGGAGAGAGGATTGGGCTGACTGTGGCTCAGGATATAGACTCTACATGAACTGATGAAACTCAGCGGTATACGTTTGGATTATGTCCCCGAGTGTAAATGTAAAAAATCTTCATCTCATGCCTGCCTCTCTTCTAAAAGTAAATGTATACTAAGTGAGGAAATAGACATGGCCTTGCAAATGGAGTTGGACTGAAATGTAGAAAACACTCACACTCACCTTCCTTCTCTAAGTTCCATCTCAGTTCCCACAAGGAGCCATGTTCAAGGGTAAGTTCAGTGTCTGCAGAGACTGAGAGTGTCAGTGTCAGTGGAGGCTGAGAGAGAGAAGCCCAGGAGGCCCCATGCTGGGAGAAGCCATGATGCTGCAGGCACTGAGGGGAAGTGATGTGAAAGTCTGGGTAACAAGCATATGGACTGTGGACCAACAGGTGGCCTCCCAGGAAAGGTCAATTCTTCTCTGCTTATCCTACCATGAGCTCCAGCTGTCTCCAAGTGTTGCTATTCTACACACACCACTGAATCACCTTCCACTGTCTCACTCTTAAAGATGAATGCACAGAAGGATCATGAGACCTTTCAAAGAGGTTTTTAATATGAAAGATAGACACTGCAGTAGATTGATCTCATTAGTCATGTTAATTAATGTCCTCCCCATTGCTGTGACTTTGCAGACTCCCCTGCTCTGATTCTGGGCTTTTCCATGTGACTCGTCCTGGCCACGAGGCAGTTTCCAAACTCCTTTTAAGTAGAAGCTAGGAAAAAATACACATATATTTCCTCCTTTGTTCTTGAGCCTCTGCCACCGACATGAGAGTTTGCTGAAGAAATGAGAGAGGCTCAGGTTGTTGGGTCCCGTTCCCGAGGGCTACTCATCTGACATTGAACCACGAAGGGCGGGAGTCATCACAAGGAGACGAAATGGTGGAGAAGCCTTTATTGCCAGCGCTCTCAGCCCTTATATACAGCCCCACTTCCTTGTTTTTTACTTGCCCCAACCAGCCCCATAGGGGGTAGTCTTTGTCTATTTGTTTTCCTTTAATCACTGTGGCCTGGAGGGGCGCGCTGTTTACGTGCTGCCTTGTACTTCCTTGATGGAGCCGGTGTTGTTTAGCCTCAGGGGACCCCACACAGGTCCTCCCTACTGAGGAAACTATTTTTTTTTTGAGACAGGGTCTCACTTTTGTAGTTCAGGCTGGCCCTGAGCTCAGCCTCAAACTCACATGACAGCAATCCTCCTGCCTCTGCCTCCCCAGTGCTGGGATTATAGGTGTGAGCCACCATGCCCAGCACTGTGGTATGTGGTACTGATTGCTGCTGGGGTGAGTCTCCATGCTCACATGGTACTGATTGCTGGTGGGTGTGAGTCTCCAGGCTGGGCCTTATTGTATATGGTTACCAGGGATTGAACCAGGGACTTTGTGCTTGCAAGACAGGTGCCAGAACCACTGAGCTGAATCCAATGCCCATCTTTTGTCTTCTTATGAACTACCAACCTTTCTTCCCTTACTAGTTGGGATCTTAGCACACCTGTTTGGGCTTGGAATCCAGTTGTCTTCAAGGATGATACTTTGAGCTGTGTCTCAAGAAGAACAGGTGTTCTAGACAGGCCTTTCAGGGCACAGGTTTTATCCTCTGGTTTATAATCATCCTATCTTACCTATAGTATGATAGTTACTTTTGTCTCTGGGTTAATGAAAAGTTCCAGAAGCCCAGTAACTGAAATTAGTTAGCTGGATGGTAAACTCAAGTGTCTGCCAAGAAAAGCCACTGTGCTTGTCAAAAAAGCTGGAGGCAGAGAAAATGTGCAAGTGAGTAAAAAATCATCTGGCCTACCACACTCAGGCTATTCCTCCATTATAAATTCTCCCTTCTTCTCTGTGCTCAAGACACAACAACTCTGTCTCCCACCAATCTCATTTCAGGAAAGAAGCTGCTTGCATTCAGAAGACATTTAAAAATCACCTCTCTTGGTGTTTCTTAAAACTCATGTGTTATTTTCAGTTGGGTTGGGAAGTCTTTCTTTCTACCAGTAGGAAAAAGTTTTCTAGGATGGAGAATTCTTTTTGAGAGGTATAAGTTTGTGTTTTTATTGATCTTAAAATGGTAATCTATGGTAGATTATGGTTCCATGATTGGAGCCACTAGAAATGGTAATTTTCTTCTGCCAAAATATATTCTAGAGATGACTATTGGCTATCTAGGGAGAGAAACTAAATAAGAAAATTATTTTTCAAAAAAGCGTGTTGTGTATTGTAATTTGGACTTTGATGATATTTAAAAAGTGCATACTGCAAGGTACTGATATCTGAGTAATATTCCGTGAGATGGCATTTTAAGATCGAGTGAGGTTCGGAGAAAGAATTCCAGCTTCTCAAGGGATGTCTTCCTCTTTTTGATGGTAAAACAGCATGTAAAGTTTGGAGAAGATGAAGTCTAAGAAGTCAATAGTTACTGCTCCATGCTTTAAAATCAAAGCAGAAGGAGAGCCTGAATAATTGAGCATGACAACCAATTCAGTTCAGTGGATCTCAGCTTTTGGAGTTACTCAAATAGAACAGTGCACACAGTCTGCTCAGCACATTTTACTGTCCGGGGAAGGTAAGCTGCCTTTCTTTTGGGGATACTAGTAGTCCCTGACTGATGATGGTTGACTCAGAATTATTTGCCATGTTGGTGCAAATGAAATAGAAATTATCATTATAATTTTGATCGACTCCTGGGCTAGTAATATGCTATAGACACTCTCACAATGCAGTCAGGGAGCTGCAGTTCCCTAGATGATGAGGGTGAACAGCCAGTGTAATGTGTTGTTAAGCCAGGATGTTCAGTAGTTAGCTGATTAATGCATCCTAAACTTCTGAAATTTTCAACTTGTAGTGGAGTTTATTGGAATGTAAGCCCTTGATAAGGTGAGAAACATATGTATCAGCATTCTGAGTCATCTCAGTTGTTTTTTGTGGAGTGACATATAGATAAATATCCCAAGCATGAGACAACTGTGAATGTTTATCAGGTTATTGCATCTTCTAGTCACTATGAATTTTGGACAAATCTCATTTAGGTGTTATTTCCACAACTCTATGACCATGTCCACTCAGCAGATGTTGTACACAAGGCCCGCAGATCTGAAGAACTTTCATGAATCTCACAGCCGTTACATCACAAAGCTGGGTTGAGCCTAGTCTATCTTATTCCAGATCCTATCCTTTCAATTATGAAGAGTCCTAGGTGGGATTATACTGTATGGATACTGAAACCCAGAGAAATTGTGATCACATTACATTCCTTAGTGGGATAAGTGGAATAATGAAAGGCATCACCACATAGTTGTATGATTTAAGGCCTCGGGTTCCTTGGCAGTAAAGACACTCACCTAGATAGTTCATATGATTTCATTTCAGGCCTCACTATTTTAAAGTGGGCTGGGGCTATGAGCCCCATGACTCATTTCCTGAGCTCCAGCTGGAGCTGAGTCTGGAGAGGGATGCACTAATAGGGTATTTTAAGTTTCACTG
Source organism: Petromus typicus (assembly GCA_004026965.1). Classification (NCBI taxonomy): domain Eukaryota; kingdom Metazoa; phylum Chordata; class Mammalia; order Rodentia; family Petromuridae; genus Petromus; species Petromus typicus. The sequence goes on along the minus strand of PVIR01010680.1, from coordinate 27,622 downwards.
TGGAAACAAGCAGCCCTCATGTTTCAGCACCCTCGACAACACAGGGTTACCCTTGTGCTCATACGGTCACTGCAGGTTTGTTTGTTTCTTTCATAGGTGGGTTACACTCAATGGCCCTCCGGAACTCAGGTTGGCAGACATATCTAATATCTTGGATCACTGTTCCAGAAGGGAAAAATGTTCTGAAATGAAATACTTTGACCTAGAAAATGATAAATGTGATAGTCTTTCTTAACTCATTATCCAGAGCTAGTCCCATGTGCCTATCCGTCACAGGGACCAGGAAATACAGACCTAACATGTACTACCAAGGTGGAAATTCTTGGAGAATTCTTGGAGAATAGTATAGATTCCCACTAAAAATATGAATACCACAATCTCCTTTTAGGATCTTGTACTCATTAGTCCTTTGCAAGGCAGAACAACTCAAATTGTGCTCTGCCCGAATGACACAGAGAGGCAACAGAGAGCTTCCATTTCAATAATATAATGGAGATTGGGTTGGGAGGAGGGCATGGGGGTAAGCAGAGGTCACTTTCAGCCAGATTTTCTCTCGGGTTCATCTTGATCACATTCATTTCTTTACTGTTTCTTGTAACCCACTAATTAAGGTAGCTAAAAATGTTACCATGAACTAAAGTCAACATCAATTAAAAGCCCCATATATATTTCATGTGAAAACACATGGTCTTCAAACATGTGTGATTTTCATCGGATCTCCTCATCTGTTTGTCATTTAAAGTTCAGGCCATTTTCCATATTTCTATCAAAAGCTGCCTGCTGTAGATGAAAGCCTGGCAAATAACTGTGCAAAAGAAATTTTCTGAAGTTATAAATAATCAAATACCCATGGGCAGTGGAGGTTGACCTCATCTACAATAATACAAAGGTAATGATCAGAGTTCAAAGGGAACATGCAATGAAAAGATTGACTTCTTAAGGGGTAGAAGGTTGCTGCTTTGCTTATGGTTACATGAGCATCATTTCCCTGACCCCTTCATCCACTGCAGTAATGGGATAAGTGGAGCTATGAAGTTGGGAAGGTAGCTGAACTTAGGCAGGAACACTGGTGTGTGGGTTTTTAAGAACTAGCTTTCTAGAGGGAAAAGCCCTGATTCACACTGTTTGCCCATTTCTCTAGTGTAAATACTGTTTGCAAGGTGCCTGGGATGTTCAATATGATGTTGCTGAACAGAGATTTGGGGTGAGATAGGTACAGCTGGATTGTGCAGGCCAGTCATAGGAAACTGCCTTTTGGAGCATAAAGAGAAGAACTGTTTGGAGGAAGATTATGGTAAGAGGGAGACATTAGTGGTGAGAAATATTGGTGATTTACGTATTGCTTTCATTTCCTTGAGCTGTGGAAACAAGTCACCACAAAACAGGCGGCTTAAAACAATATAAATTTATTCTCTTGAAGTTATAGACTATAAAAGTGTGAACTCAAGGAGTTAGCAGGGCTGGTTCCTTCTTTTAGAGTCTCTACAGAAGAAACCACCTCGTTCTTTTCTGTGACTTCAGTGATTTCTAGAAAACTTTGGCATTTGGAGCTTGAAAACAGATCATCTCAAACTCATAAGAACACATAGCATTCACATCGCCTTCCTCTTAGTGGAACTCTCTCTGTTCTCTCCTCTTCTTATAAGAGCATCAAGCCCTGGACTTAGGGTTGGAGTTGATTTCATCCTCAGATCCTTAATTATAACTACAAAAATCTTTTTTCCCAAGTAAGCTCACAGTTTATAAATGTGAGTTTGGGTTGGACATGCATTTTAGGATGCTACCTCATATTTGAATCTTCACGCAAATATACACAGAGAGCAAGAAGGTGAGAAAGGTAAGTAGGCCTAGAGTTGCCCACCTGGCTCTGACAGCTCCCTGTGACTCACTTGGACATCCTTCAGGCTGTGATCTGTCTCTTGATTCATGGTCATAGGTCCATAGGGCAGTGATCTGTGATGGCAACGTTGCGTTTCCACTTAGTCATGCTCTTCATCTCCAAACCTCAATGGGTGAGGAGCAGAGTGACCCTGGCCTAGTTTCTTCAAAGCTCTGTTTAGGCAGTTGTCGCCTTGTATCATTTCCCAGCCTTTTGAAGACAGTTTCGGTAAAACTAGATAGAAACTTTTAGGGAGTTTTGATCTTTAATTAGTCTCATACATTCTACCTAGTGGACCAGGTTCTTAATAAATAGTGAAAGAATGAGCAAAGGAACAAACCAAAGGCCAGTTTGGCTGATTAGGATAGGCCTTCTCTGGAAGAAAACATACACACTCTCAGGTTCAAAAGTATTTTTCTAGTCTGAAACATGTATTCTGGCCCATTAGGTCAGTGGAAGACAGTGACTAAGGATCAAGTATCAGAGGCCCCAGGGGCCGTTAAGGGAGGCCTTCTTTGGTATTGTAATAGGAGCTGCTGCCAGTGAAACCTTGTCTAGCTCCTCCCAGGCCCTGATGAGAAAGCCAGGTTGGCTGGGCCTCAGAGGGCAGGCAGAGGTCACGGAGATGCCAATGGCAACTTTAAACCACATCTTGTAGATCCCTTCAGTTCTGTACATGAAACTCTTTCCTCAGCCTGGAATGCAAAGAAAGGGGTTGGGAGGGTCAGGTTTCCAGGAAGAATCTCACTTCTGTGTTTGTGTGATTTAGGGGAGCCCAAGCTTAGAGAAGCTCCGCGGTGTGGGGGACCTGCGACACTGACGGGCTTCTCAAGTCTCAGCCCCCAATTCCCGCTTTTCACCAACTGTGCTGGAGAGTAATTTGGTTTATGGGCCGTGGTGCTGGGAGTCCATCACGGCCCCCTTTCTCTCAGGCACTTCCTTCACTACCGCAGCCCCGCCCCCACTCTCCAAATGTTGCACTCTGGGTTTCAGGTATGTGACTATTTGGCTGGCCCGGTGCTGTGATCACGGGAAACAATGACACATAAAACACACCTCCGTTTAGAGATAAGCACTGATGCGTGCCCTGGAGCTGAGATTAAATCTGTCCCATAAATCTCTCCACAATGCTGTATATTCCACTCACAATGATGAAGGGTGAGCAGGTAAACAGAGGTCTGAGACAGAAATTTCCTTACAAAATACCCTATGATTAAGAGATTTGTTCTCTCATTGCTAGAAATGACTGAAAGGGGTACAATGGGTCACCGACATTGGTGCCTGTCCATGGCATTGCACTGAGGTTCAATTTTATTCATTGTATACATTTTAACAACCTATTACGTATTCAGTTGGGGCTCTAGATGTTATACAACTGGGAATATCCTTAAGTTTCATTAAGAGTTCATAGATGCTTTAGATAAGGTAAGAGAATTTGAAAAAATGCTAATTTGAGATCTAGTTATAAAGAATTGCGTGGGTAGTCGTGTTTTAGGATTTAATGGTGTCACCACATGAAGGTATATGACAAACTTTTGGATATATGGTGGCATATTAAGGACTCGAAGATTCAAAATACATCATAATGGAATGAATCAACCATTTCCATTTTTAATGACTCCATAATGATGAGGGGTTATCTGGAAGAAGATTTAAGCTACCCCTAGGTCTACTATAATCTGTTGATCTGAGTCTTGGTGCCACCATTTACTTTATTTGAAGTAATAAGGAGTATAGGTCAGAATGTACATCTGTTACATGTCCACAACTGGATGTGACTGTGGGTAGAGAAAATGCTGGCTAGTTGGCTTGGGGGTAGCAGAAAAAAGCTAAGCATAACAATCCAACTCTTTGTGTCTTCAAGAAACTCTAGTTGAAAGTAAATTTGTTACTAGAGGGCCATTGCATTTGGAGAATTTATAGATTATTGCATTGCTTCCAGATGTAATGAGGGTGCTCCTTTTTTCATGATGACCATAGCACGAGTATGTAACTTTAGGGTAAGAAGAAAGGGAATGTACAGAATGAAAGGAATGTACAGAAGGAAAGGATGCTAATGTCTGTGTTTCTCTCGTCTTCTTGAGTATCTAGTGTAGATAAACATTAGGGAGAGGAAGCAAATCAGGTTAGTGGGCTAGTGGTATGCTTTCTTGAGTTGCAGATATGTGGCTTTTATAATGGTTGGGGAAGAGTAGTGTGAAGGGGCTAAGCAACAAAAGAACAATAGATTGAAAGCAAGAGACCATGACTTTGGAACCAAAGTCTTACTGAATCTTGCCAAGGCCAAGAAGATCCCTTGGTGCAGGTTGGAGAAGGGCTGAGGGAATCTGTCAGCTTTGCCACGATCTGGGGTAAGAGTGAAGAGGCTGCACCAGGCAGGGTCTTAGAGATGGAAGTGAGGGATAGCATCTACACATTCTGGGGACAAGGACAGCGTGCTAGCCTTAAATGCCTGTGCCTTTGTATCACCTTCCCAAAGGCACAGCATTAGTCATATGTGGGTCAGTTTCAATTATTATACTAAATGTTGGAGATAATCATTTTAAGAAAGGAAAAAGGCTACATCTTGTTCATGGTTTCAGAGATTTTAGCCCACAGTCACCTGGCTCTATTGCTTTAGACCTATGATGTTCTATGGTTATGTCATGGCAGGCTCTTCATCTCATGATGCAAAGAGAAAAGAAGGAACTGGCGGGCGTTCACCTACACCTTTTAAGAATATACTCCCAATAACCTAACTTCCTGTTTTAAGACCCCATTACCTCCTAACATTTCCACAGGCTAAGCACCAACCCTGAAAAGCAGAGGCCTGAGGAGTCACTTATTCCACCATAAGAATCATTATCACCTTCACTGTCACTGTGTACAGAGCAGAGCTATTGTAGAAATGTGCAGCCGAAAGGCCATACACAGACAGACTTCTCTCCTGTTGGCAGGAAAATGAATTAATACCTTCATATTTCAGGACAGCATCTTAGGGAAGCACAGGAAGTAAAATCTAAGAGACGGAAACTCATCTAAATATACAATCTTATTTTAAAAGGAACAACTTTTTTTTTGTTTGTTTGTTTTTAGGGGTTTTTTGAGACAGGGTCTAGCTTTGTGGTTTAGGCTGGCCCTGAGCTCAGCCTCAGACTCACGTCACAGCAATCCTCCTGCCTCTGCCTCCTGAGTGCTGGGATTACAGGCGTGAGCCACCACACCCGGCACTGTGGTATGTGGTACTGGTTGCTGGTGGGGTGAGTCTCCACGCCCAGTATTGTTATGTGGTTACCGGGGATCGAATCCGAGCCCTTGTGCTTGCAAGACAGGCGCCTGAACCACTGAGCTATATCCCTGGCCCTAAAAGGAACAACTTTTGATAGGGAGTTCAATTTTGAAAAGACAGATGCTAAGGGACCATTTTTGATGCGACAGGTCTAAGCTGTTATTATTTCACAAGGCCAAGTTTCACAGCCACCCAGCTTGGTTAAGGAAGAGCAAAGCCTTTTGTAGAAACAAAGAAAATTTATTTTTCCTACACCATCAACTGTGGTATGAGTAACAGGAAAATCATGATGATACATATAGATAAAAATAAAGTCAGGAAATTTCAAATAATTTTCATTTTAAATAAACAACCTTAACACAGCTATGATGGCTTTTGAAACTTTTCAGTTGTCTTTTAAATATTTTATAAAAATACGCTGGGAACAAGAAGACTCGTGCTGCCTTGATGATCTCTAGCAAGGGGAGAATAAAGCGCCCTGAGCATGCCTGCAGCACAAGTGTCTCTGAGGGCCCTCAAGGTCATGGAGATCTCGGGATCTCAGCTCTCTCCAGGGACATAGACCCAAATATAGCCAAGGCAAAGGAAGTATTTAGGCAGAATAACAGTCTTTAGGGACCATTTCTCATGGAAAGAGTTCAAAGTACTTGAATTCACATTTCTGTAGACAGTAAAATTCCTTTTTCTTTATCCAGTCCCCCACTGATGGGCATTTGGGCTGTTTCCAAAATTTAGCTGTTAAAGAAGATATAAGGTTTTTGTTTTTAATATAAAATGGAGTATTATTCAGTCATAAAGAATGATAAATTTGAGTGTTTATACTCAAATGGTTGTACCTTGAGGACATATTCATGAGTGAAATAAATAAGACACAGATGTGCAAATGCTGTATCTTTTCACTAGTATGAAAAATTGAAGGTGTAAGCAAATACCAAAATGTATAATAGGTAATGTGAAATAGGAAGAGAATGTGCAAAAGGAAAAGGGAAAAGGAGGGTAGGGAAAAGGAAAGAAGGGAAAGAAAAAAATTTATGTTAAAGAAAGGGGGTCTATAGAGGGTGGGAGGTGTGGGGAGGGCAGGGGAATGGGGAAAAATGAGAATCAAGATGTGTCATGTTCAGGTACAAACCCTCAATGTTGAATGTGATCATAATGTGTGTATAAAATATACCAATAAAATCAATTAAAAAATTCCTTTTTTCTGGGAATGGTTTGTGCATAAGGGAGAGCTAGATACTCACGTGACAGGGCTGTTCTGGGGCAGATTGTTCTGGACACAAGGGAATGGCCCAGGTGACCTTTCAAGGGTCTCCTACCTAATCTGTGGTTCTGTAAGTAATGAGTTGACAGAAAATTGCATTCTGTGTTTGGTCGGCCATCTGCCGTTTCCCCAATGCTGGCTGATAAAGGCATGGCTATGTGGGGAGAAGGTGAGCTGTAATTAATTATCTATGGCATTGATGAATTTCTTGTAGGATATTCCCTTGCTAATCCAGCAATATAGCTGCATTCCTCCCCCCTCCCGATGTTAACGGTCTATTTATGGACTCTGCTCCATAATTAAATGTTTCATTTGCAAGAAAATGGTTCCTAGGAAAATCCAAGCTCTCTTTATGTGCCTGCAATCGGCTCTTGCAGCCTTTACAGAAGAGATCTGTCCATGTTGCTTCCTGCTCTTCGCTTTGGGTAATCTAATGTATTATGTTTCTGGTATATGTAAATTACTAAATGTAATATTCTTCAACATGCTTGCCGACTGAAGCCAAATGTATTGTGGGCATAATTTTAATTATTTATATGCTATAAAAATGGAAGAAACCAGAATTACAGAAACAAGGTTCTAAAAAACCCCTCTGGTTTTCTTTTGGGCAAGAGTATAATCAGATTAAAAGTGTAATTGTTTTTTAGCTCTTGCCTCACACTTGTTTTGGACCTCTCTTTTGTTAGCATGTGGCTGTTCCCATGAAGGTATTTAATGTCTATCCAGAGCATTTGCCTTATAAGAAAACAGCACACATTAGACAGCTGGGTTCAAGGTAGGGACAGCAGTGGGGCAGCTCAAGGCTCCCTTCTGAGCTTTGCTTTTTGTTCTCAGAGTTGGTCCCTGACAGATTCGGACCTTTTATATTTTTCTGAGGGAAGAAGGTAGGAGGCAGGTGTAAAGTTGTGAGGCAGAACTGACATTTAGAGAGCCATGGTGAGAGGGCGTCTGTGTGCCTCTCTAGGCGGAGCAACGTGGAAGGACAGTATGAACCAGCTACTTCGGTTAATTAGCGAGGGATCAGCAGGCCAGTCTCTGAGCAAGATAGAGATAAAACAAAGTTTGGGTATCTGTTTATTCAAGCCCTGTGGTCTTCCATGGAAACGTGTTTACCTGATGATTCTATTATATTGTCACATAATGTAAAACATGGAATCCAGAAGCAAAGCACTGGGTTGACATCCCGCTCTCATATTTAGGGTGTCATCTTGGGCTAGACATTTACATGGAACCTCGGTTTTCATAAAGTAGGGTGCATACTAACGTTGCCTGATGAAGATGTCACAGAGACTGAAAGAAATGGTGCATGTGAATGTGACTTATAGCTGCTAAAGGATGGTTTAAATGGGTGTTTTTGTGATCATTGCAGCTTTTTCCTGCTGCATAAACTGCAATGACTGGCAGGTCATTTTGTTTTTTATTTTGTTTATTTTGTTTTTGTGGCTAGTGGGAACAAAGGAATATCTTCTGAGTTAATCCAGCTGCCTTAGGAGAGTTCCAGAATTACTCTGGGTAGGAAAACTGCCCTTTGGAAATGGACAGTAAAGGACTATGTGGCTTCCATAAGGCAGGTCTCCTGGGCCCAACCAAATCAGTGCCTTCCAAACGACCCAGTGAAAAACCAGCTTTAAAATTCCAATCCTTCCCGGACTGGTACTTTTGTAACATACAATAAAATGTATTATTAAAAACATGAAATAAAGAGGCATACAAAGCACAAGTCCCATTTATTTTATTATTAGATTCAGCCTTCATAAAATTACTGTCAACTTGCTATAAAACCTTAACATCTGTATTTATCTCGTCATGCACTGGGAACCAAAGTTTATAGATTGGCCCCACTCTGGGAGCCTCACTTCAAGAAACACTCTTATAGGTGGGGGAGATTTTTTTTTTTTAAAGAGAGTTAACCTGATTTTCAAAAGACAATGATAGGACTTCTGAGTTTTTGGCAGACGAGCTTGTAAATGGTTGCAAAACTCAGGAAAAGGGAAAACTATGAATGGTTGCAAAACTCAGAGAAGAGAAAACTCAGAGAAAGAAGAACAGTAGTAAGAAATTCTATGTGCCAATGACCAGTGACAGTTTTAACCCGTTTCCTTTTTGGGGTTGTATCAGTTCTTTATCCTTCCGCAGTCTCTTCCATACAATGCTACTGGCACTTGAAGATTGAGGGAGGACTACATCTTCTCTCTGGGGAGGAATAGAGGTTGGGGGGTGGGCAGCCATGGCTGTGTTGGTGGTGAGCAGGGACCAGGATCCAGCTCAGCAGAGGGATGTCGGGCCAGTCCTGGATATCATGGCATCCTTTTCCTGGAGTATGTTGATGGACATGTAGGGTGCATTCTGGATTTTCTACAATATGTGGTATGGCACTATTTCACTTACTGGTCTTAAAGTAAAGGGAAACTCAGAATGTATAGGATAAGGAACACTTAGGGTCTATCACAATTTCAGAAGAAAAATTTTGTCCATGTTTTTCTACCTATATCTCTTGCTCATTAAATGGTGGGGGCGAGGGTCTTCCTTCTTATGGGGGGAGAATGCTCTTTTTCTGGCCATTTCTGTGCTGGATAAGTGAATTAGAATTAGTTCTGAGAAATATATTTGCCTTATTTTTCAGTGCTGACCTTATATGTCCAGTAGTTATCATTAGCTTTTTTGGAGAATTTGTTGTTCCTAGCTCAGTGCTTTGTATAAATCAATTCAAATCCTGAAGAAAGTTTTGTACTTGTATAGATTTAACTACCCCAAGCCTAATGTTACTAGTCATTATTATCCCAAGTGATTTCACCAATCTGGGTTTCCATTTCCATATCTATAAAATGGAAATATATAAAAATAGATACTACCTCATAATGCTATTGCAAGGGCTTAAATAGAACAATATCTTTTGGGCACACTACATGATGCATAGTAAAAAAAAAAGTAATAGTAGCAATAATGATATTAACAATAACTAACATTAGAGTGTGCCAGGTATGTATCAAATAATGAAGTTATTTTCCTCATGATAACCTTATAAGTTAAGCATTATTATCACCATTCTCATTTGATCTGTAAGAAATATGAGGCTCAGGGATGATAAAGTGGTAGCTCATGTCACATGACCAGCAAGTGATAGTCAAGTTATAACTCAGTCTGCTCAACTCCAGAACACTTGTTCTAGATTATGGCACTACATGTGCCACTTATAGTTTCTTATGAACTGAGTGTGGTGGCAATGTCTGCCATTCCAACAACTTGGGAGGTTGAGGAAAGAGAGTGAAGAGATCGATCCTAGCCTGGACAACATATTGAGACACTATCTCAAAACATTTATTATGATTCTTTTGATTATTACAGATGATGAAATTGAGTTCCACACAGGTGAATAACTTGTGGAACGTGACACAGCCATGGGCAGGGATGAGAATGGAAACCACTTTGCCCCAGTCGGTTATGCGGCTGGGAACTTAGGTGGGTTTGCATGGCCTCAGCCTAGCAAGATCTGCTGCATGATGAACCATGCTCTCTGCCTGGTAGATGTGGATGGCAGAGGGAAAGGTTCGTGACTTCTGGCATGCCCTGAAGGAGCCAAGATTTCTGTAGAGAGTCTGAGTTATGAGGTTAGAGAGCAGACTTGTTGGAGCCCAGAAACTATCCACACCCAGTCTTGATTTACATGGGAACATTTCCTCACTGTTGGCATTCGGAAAGGGAAATAGCAAATTTTGGGTGTTTGCTTATTTCCGTCAGTAATTTCAGCTGGACGGGGTGAAGGCTGATTAATTATACAGCAGCTCATTAAAACATAATATCCCTTTGAAGTGCAAAGCAACAAGTGAAGGGAGCTATTTTGCAACACTGGTGGGACATTGGGTGTTCTCCAAATCATCCCTTTGATGCCTCTGGATTATGTGTCCACTCTAGAGTTGTACCTTTCGGCACTGTTGAGGAAAACTTGGAGTTGGGCTTGTGGGCTTGTGGTACACAAGAGGATTCTGGGAATATATGGCTACTAAATGGTTCCACAGAAGGAACCCCTAGGCGGAGACCTGGCTAGGCCCATACCCTGTCTCCAGGATCTTGATGGGCCCCTAATGGGCAGCTGCTACCTTCCAAGCTGTGAGCCAAACCACCCCAGAGAAACTGGGGGCCACAGCTGGCTGAGAACGCCTTGGCCTTCAATGTCTCCACCTCAGGAAGATACCACAGTCCAAGGAAAATACTTGGTAAACTTAGCCTGTGCAGCTCTCAGTAACTCATTTAGGACTTAATGCTTCTTTTTAAACAGAACACAGAAGGCTTGGAAAGCAGTTCACTTACTCCTGAGAGGATACCCTAATTCCACACCTTATTCATCTTGGCTTTTGGCACCTAGAAAGTGCTCAATAAATGCCTGTTCAATTTCAATCATCTTTTGTGGTTTTTAAAAAACCTTTGGAAACCCCCCAACCATCATCTATTAGATTGTTTAGACTTTGACTGAGGCCAAGTGTTGAAATAGTGGGTTACTTAAGACTGATTATTCCCAATTAAACAAACAGTCAGTGAACATTTATTGGTGAGGCACTGAGCTGGATGCTGTGGGAAGAGAAAGACACGGAACTGAGCTGGTAGGATGAAGAGCAGGACCTGCCTCGCTGGGAAGATCGATGAGCCAGCGCAGTGAGGACACAGGCCTGAACGATGTGAGACGGGGAGGCCAGGAGAGCCTGCGGAGAGGCATCTTAGAGAAGAGCCCTGGAGGACGAGTGAGATGCTAAGGAATGGGAACTTTAGCTTAAGTCAGTCATCAGAGCGAAGCTTTCATCATCAGATGAAAAGCTACACTGACAAACATGCACCTAGCTGAGCTATAAGATGTCAGAGTGTAAATGTTTTCTTTCTCCTTTTTGTGGTGCTGAGAGGCAAATCCAGTGCTCTGAACATAGCAGGCAGGCACTCTTCCACTGAGTTAGACTTCCCATCCAACAAAATAGAATTTGAAAAAATTAAAAATAAATTCTCACACTACTATATATGAAATTAATGCCAAAAAATTTAAAGTCATTAATTAAGCAAGCAGCAGAGTCATAAAGTAATTTAAAAATAGTTTGAGAGGCCAAGACATGTGCAATGAATAAAAAAAGGGATGTTGAAGGAAGACCACACAGATAAGAATCTGTTTAAGGTTCAACTAAGCAGTAAACTGACAAACTGTAGAGCTATCTTTTCTACTAGGTAGAGTTAATTTGCAGTTTTCCTGCACAAAAAATAATTTGTAGCTTTATAATTTTATATAATTAACACACAACTTTACAGAATCTTGACCTGAATCATTGGCAACTACTAGGTTATATTTCTCTGGAGATGGGATGCCAAAGCAGGGTTTTATTTTTAATATGCTAGGATGATTCTGAGAGCATTGCAATAATCAGCTTCCTAATTGAGTAGTTCAGATAATTTGACTGAAAAGTAGTTTTTCTTGGGGGTACTGAGGGTCAAACTCAGGATCTCAGGCTTGCTAGGCAGATGCCATGCTTACTGAATTACATCTGCAGCCCTGTAACTGAAAAGTATTCTGACTGATTTGGACGACTTCATAGTAAACCTGCACTAGATTCTGTGTTTTAGCAGAAGTGATGTGATCTACACCAGGATTTGGGAGGTGGTGGAAAACCTGGGTGAAGATGGAAGATAATGGTGGAAGAAAGTGTAGTTAATTTGCAGTATTAGTCATTCAAATAGAAACAAGGAAGGCTTCCACATCATAGGGTAGTGTGTCTAGGAAGCTGTTATGAGACCTTCCAGATATTTATTGGACATCAGTTATATGTCACATCTTGTGATAAATATCTGCAGTCATGGAAGAGTAAGATACTGTTGTTGTCTCTGTAAGAGCTTACAGGTATATAAAAGTTATTCTCAATTTCGTACAGAAAGGCCAGTGATAGAGATATGCTTAGGGTTGATGGGGTCAAGGTCAGATCAGGAAAGGATTATGAAGGAAGTCTTCAAAGATGAGCAGGCATCACAAGGCCAAGCAGTCGGCTCTAATGTTGGCTGCATGCTGGAATCAGCCTAGAAATCTTACCAGCTTGAGAGCTTGCTTTCTTTACCCAGAGATTCTGGTTTCATAGACCTGAGCATGGTCTGGTCTCAGTGCACTTTGAAAACTCCCCAAATTGTTCTATTATGGAAAGTAGAGAATAGTTAACTCAGAAGAAACAACAGTAGCACTATCATGGAGGTATTAGGCAGCCAGAAATATACCAAGGAAGGGCATGTAGTATTTATAAACCACTGTCCTACGTAAAGAAAGTTGGACTAGCTGGTTGGAACTGGTGGTCACTATGATGAGCCTTGTCCTAGACACTCAGATCATTTAACACATTTTTGTACACTGGGAAATGGGGATCATTTTGGACACAGATTAACAATAATTTCCGTGATTACTCTAATTTCTGTTCTGCTTTGAATTTGCCATGTGATCTCAGTTTCCTTATACGTAATGTGAAAAATTGAGGTAACCAGCATTTTCTAAGGTCTGAGCATTAATTGCCCCTCAAAATTCCCGTGTTGAAGCTTATTCCCCAGTATAATAGTGTCAAGAAGCAGGGTCTTCGGGAGGTGATTGGTTCATAAGGGTTCTACCTTCATGGATTACCAATGCTTCTTGATTTATGGGTAAACCCACTGTAAGTTGAAAATATCATAAATAAAAAATGAATCCAGTACACCTAGGTTACCAAACATCATGGCTCAGCAGCATAGTACACCACAGAGTGCTGGTTGTTTACTCTCACAATTTCATGGTTGACTACGTCTGTGATTCACAGAGTATCTGGCATCATAAGACAATATCATACATGGATATCACATGTCAGTAGTACAATGAAGTAGTAAAAAAAATCTAAAATTTGAGATATAGCTTCTTCTGTGTGTGCATGGCTTTCAGACCATCATAAAGTAAAAAATACAAAACAGACATGAATTGAGCTACCACCCGTCGGAGATGCCTGAAATGAACTAGGAATTGAACTCAGAACCTTGCACTTGTGAGGTAGGTGCAGAGCCACTGAGCTACACCTGGGTCCCTGAAATGAACTTTAAAAAGCTTGTTTGGCCCTTTACCATGTGAGAACACAGAGAAGTCATTATCTTGCAGGAACAGACCTCGCTAGACACTGAATCTGCTGGTGATGGATCTGGAACTTTCCAGCCTCAAGATCTGTGTACATACATTTCTGCTATGTGTAAATAACCCAGCCCAAGATATGAGTATAGCTGCCCGAGTGGAATGACACAATGTCTAAGTTCTTTTCAGTTAAAAAAGTGCAAAAACTGGGCCGGAGATTTAGCTCAGTGGTTCTGGCTCCTGCCTTGCAAGTGCAAGGGCCTGTGTTTGATCCCTGGTAACCACACACAACAGTACCAGGTATGGAGACTCACACCCACCAGCAATCAGTATCACAAGCCACAGTCCTGGGTGTGGTGGCTCATGCTTGTAATCCCAGCACTTGGGAAGCAGAAGTAGGAGGATTGCTGTGAGTTCAAGGATAACTCAGGACCAGTCTGAACTACAAAAGCAAGACCTTGTCTCAAAAAAAAAAAAAAGAACTGCAAAACCCTACATTTCTATTCTCAATTTGATATTACTGATATTGTCATACTTGAGATATCCATGGTCAGAACCTTAGGGGAAAGTCTTTAATTAGAATGATTATTTTTAAAAAATTAAAACGTATTATATATTTGTAGCAAAAAGTAAAACCTAAAGCTGTGTGGAAGAACATAAAGCAAAAGTTCCCATTCTAGCATTCTGTGTTCCATTTCTTACAGCCTTCTAGATTGATTGAAAACAAGGATATATATATATATATATATATATATATATATACATACACACATTATATATATTATATATTTTATATTATATTTATATGTTTTATATTATTATATAGTCATATACATACATATTTGTATGCTCATTTAATGTTATAGATAAATAAGGCATATTTTAGAAATTGTTCTGTAGTTTTTTTTTATATTTTGTAATATCTTTGACAACTTTAAGTGTCTGTATAAGTAGACCCATCATGTTTGTATTGTCAGTGTGTGCCATAGCATTATAATTCATCTGACCTATGAAATACACCTAACCTATAACAGACACCACTTTACTTATGACAGACATCTACCTATGTCAGTAGTTTCTTTTATTATAATATATTCCAATGACCCCCTCTTATGTACATATTTATGTGATTGTACAAGTATTATTTATTGATGGGACAGATCCTGGGACATAGAAATTACTGAATCAAAAGTTAAATACACAGGAAATTTTGATAGGTGTTACTATGTCAGTAAATTATTTTTCAGAATTTTACTAATTTATATGATCAACTACAAAAAGCATCGTGTTCTTTTTTTTTACTGATTTATAAATGTGATACACTTTCAAAGTTTTAGGTTGTATTCTTGGAGATGAAAATGGTATCATACTGGCCTTATGTGCACTTATTTACTATGAGAAAAATTGATCATCTTGTATATATTTGGTGGTCACTTGTGACTTTTATCTTCCAATGGCTCATGTGTTTTGTTTCCATTATTTTTTCTCATAATTTGAAATGTTCTCTTTATATACAATTAATTTCTACTTATACTTAGGTTTGCCTCTGGGTTCTCTGTTCTGTTCCAGTCATTTGCCTTCCTATTCAAATGTTAATATTATACAGTCTTAATAACTAGTTTTGTAATACATTTTAATATCTAGTAAGATTGTTGTACCCAATTACTCTACCTTTTTTGAATTTTCTCATATGTTATTTTCCCAGACTGAATTTAATATTATTTGATTCAGTTAAAAAATTCTTATAGAACTTTTTATAATCACAATTAAATTATTAGGTAAATCATAATTGACTTCTTTATAATAAAGAATTGTTTTAGCAATAAGGGTTCTTGTAATTTATTCAAATATTTAGGAAAACTTTCATCACGTAGGGCTTATACATTTCTTAAGTTCATTGTTAGATACTTTATATTTGTTGTTATTGAACAGTGATTTTTTTTTCCATCCTATTTTGCATCTAATTTACATATAGGAAAATCACTAATTTTTATATATTCTGGCAGAACTGTGGTAACAAGCATGCAGAAAATAGAAGAGTCACGCGGGAAAGAAAGAGGAGCCTGTAATGCAGGCTCGGGGAAGATGGATTTCACAGAGGAAGATGTTGAGGATGTCAATTGAAGTCTAGGTCAAGGGAGGGTGAGGAACTCGTGGTGAAAGTGACTGAGGGGAAGACACAGTAAGGATGTGAGTGGTGAGAGATGCGGAGGGAAGAAGGACGTGCTGCACCTCTTGGCCTTTATTCACGATTCATTGCTGCAGTCAGAAAATGCTCCCTGTGAAATACAGATATCCAGAAGCCTCGCTGCATGTGTGAGATCTGTGTGTGTGTTTGTACGTGTGTGCTTGTGTGCCGCTGGACAAGGGGCACAGGTGTCAGTCTCAGGATCTTCGGGGTTCAGGAGGCCCGATCACTCACGGTTTAATTTACGGTGGGTGGGCTATGACCCTGAGCTCGCATGAGAGGCAAGTGGGGGGAAGGTGGCTATCTCCTATACAGTACAGTGAGGGAAAACTGGGACATGCATTTTCTTTTCCTGGGAAATGAGAGCAATTGAGGAATAAATAGCAAGACATTGTTTACTTTCAAAACTCATTTCAAGTGAAAATTTGTTCAAATGGCACTAGCGTTCCCAAAATGACCATAAATCCCTGACTTGGCTGAAGTCAAGCCTCCCCTTTTCCTGCCCAGGCTTAGCAGCCTTGCTGCCAGTTTAAAAATTCTTTTGGCAGCAGCAGTGAGCAGGAAGAAGAGCTGCATAGCTGCATGACTGGCTTCCTCCTTGTCTCTGCTTTTCCGGCCTCTTACTTTAGCAACATGGGCACTTACTTTGGCTCTGATGTTAGAAGAGGGTAAAGATTTATAAATATCATTTCATGTATGAAAATATCCTATCCAATGACTAGACCTCAAGGGCAAAGCAATGCATTGCAAAGAAAGCTGACTTTTCTAACACTAAGGGCTTGAGTGCTGCTTTAAACAAAGGGACAACTTTGTCAGTCAATTCATGCCTCTTATTTTTTAAGACTGGAGAATAAAGATGGAATTTGTTTTTGAAACAGTGAAAATGACTGGCCCGTTCAAGAAGAGCATTTTTCAGGTTGCTGGATTAGAGGCACTGAGTTAAATTTGGATTTTGGATAAGCAGTGAGCAAAAAATTACACATTATACTTGTTAATTCTGGTAAGACTGATCTAGTCTTTCTAAGACAGAGACATCTCTGTAACATGAGAAACACATGGGCAATGTTTGGCCGGGCTTCTCTGGCTATGCTGGGGGGCGGGTTCGTTGGAAAGCGCCTTGCTTGGGAGGCTGCACTACATCTCCTAGATAAGTTCTGGGTTCCTCTCTCTTTTCTGCACATCTCAGATCCATCTGTACTGCCCATTCCATCATTCCCAGGGAGGAGGTTCCAACTATTAATAGCATTAACACAAGATGTTGCTGTGCTCAGTGACTTAGCTTTAGTAGGGCACTTTTCAGAGTCCACTATTGGCATATACGCTTGGGTTTTCTGCCTCAGTTCTTCCCTCACGTCACACTATTGACTCCTCTCTCAGTACAACCATAGGAAAAAGTGATTCTGATTTGAGTGTGAGTGACTCAAACTTGTCATTCTTTATGGCAGAGTAATACTCAAATGGATGTACCTTCAGGACATACTTATAAGTAAAATAAATAGGTCATAAATGTGTAAACACCGTATCTTTTCTCTGATATGAGAAACTGAAAATGTAAGTGAGTTCTAAAATGTATGTTAGATATTGTACAATATAAACTATTCAGAAGGAAATGGGGTAGGGGTAGTAATGAGGGAAAAGGAAAAATTGTGATGGTAATAAAAATGGAAACAAAGCTTATGTATATAGGGGTGGGGGTTTGTAGGATGGGTAGGGGGATGGGAAAAATGAGAATCAAATCATGTTGTATACTGGTACAAATTGCCAATGTTGCATGTGATCATGATATGTATATAAAATGTGCCTATTTCACAATAAAAAAGATAATAAAAAAGATTCCTGATCACACCTGCAGAACTTCATCTGTAAGTGGCTCGTGCTTTTCTGCCACTCCCGCTCAGCCACATCTGTGTCTCACTGTTTGAGCTCTTGAGAACTTGTTTTATACCTTCGTTGCTCCTTGCCTAAGAACCACTTGTTGTTTGTTGGTTCCAGTAAATCTGATTAGAATTGACCTTTTAAAACATTAAACAATTAAACATTAAAATTGTTTTAAGCTTGAAGTTCTTGGACTGGGGAGGTATAGAATGACTAAAAGACACCAAATCTTGATCTCCTTTGTGTGGTCTCTCCTTTCACTCCCAGTTCTGGAAGAAAAGGCAGAAATCTCTGTGTGCACTGTGGTGGAGGAAGGCAGCTGTGAACTCCTACTCCTGCTTATGCAGGAGGGGCAAAAACCCACTGCTGATGGCACCAAACCGAGGAATTTACTCGTGAGGCCACCGAATATCAGAGATTGTATTTTTGTGAATTATTCCTCTGTGATACATTTCTCCTTAGAAGTTACCATTCGTGTCTGCAGCTGTTAGTTCCATGGAGTTATCTCCTTGGCTGCTCTGTTTGGGAACATCAGAGAGTCCTGGCAGAAGAGAGCGAGAGAGCCTGGAACCAGGAATAGTAACTGTTAATAGCTGCAAGTTATAATCAGAGTACAATGATAATAATATGAGAGGTCTGCTAGGTTTTACACAATTTTTTCTTAAAGTTCACGCATCACCAGTGGATGTTTTTGCTGCCTTTGGACAGATGTAAAAGCTGAAGTCTAGAATGATTAAGTGATTTGCCTATGCGTTAAAAACTAGTTAAGTACCATACTGAAGCCATATTGGAATATATGTCCTCTGGCTGAAGACCTATGTTTACCCAAAATACAGTTCTCATCCTTTTTTAATTGGCTGTGGGAGACATACTGCTTTGCAATTATACACTCAGGTTGAATGGAATGTGAAGTCTAAATCATGGCCTGGTGGCCACAGTTGAATGGTACACTATTCAGATGGCAATCCCGCTGCTATGACCAGGAGGAATGAAGCAACTGTCCCCAGCTCCTAGGGGACTGGAACATGATATAGTTTCCCTGGCAGGCTTCTCTGACGCTGGTTAATCACTCTGTAGTTATCCACACATCTGAATTCCCGCTGTCAGGGGTGCCATGATGCATATCAAGACTGCCAGCTTATCAGGGATGAGCGCTGATTTTAGGAAGTTTGCCCCGGGGTGTACTTGATGTCCCAGGGAGTGATCATCCTGTGGGGAGGCTCCTGTGCTCCTGGGGCCCATTCTGGCATTCCAATTGTGGTGCTAACAGACTTTTCTTCTGGGATATCCCGGAGCTGGAAATCTCTCACATGGATCACACACTACCTCTGCCAGCCCTGCTGCAAACCTTCCTCACTCTTGCATGACAGCAATCAAGCCCTCCTAGTTGGAGCTTGTTACCTGGGAGCTGTCCAGATCAAACAATGAAAACTGGTTCCGATCAGTTACCATCAGTAGCCTATGAGATGAAGCCTGGCAAACCTGGGAATTCCTGAGCACAAAACTCTTGGGACAATGAAAGGCTTTCATAGTCCCAAGCCAAGGCTTTGTGATTGACAGTGTAGTGACTGACAGAATACTGTCTGCCCAAAAGGTATGTTGAACAGGAATGGGATGCTTGATTTTGTTAAGTCAGTAAAGGACACCAAGTGAGAGGCTGGACTGTGAGTGGGGACAGAGTGTGGAGAGTTGGTGTTTTCCCTTGAGAAGCTACTTTCTTTTTGCTGGATTCTGAGTATTCAGAACAGGGAGAGAGGACACTTCCTAAAGAGGGCTCCATTTAGGCTTTTCCAGCAGCTGCTTTTCACAGCCTCAAAAGATGGACTGTGTTTGTCAGTTTGGAGTAGGCTTTACTCAAGGTGTTCTTTCTGGGGTGCTTCAGTGTTTGCATCATGAGAATTTATTTCTCTGGTCTGTGAGATGAAGTGCCCATTTATTCTTTAAAGCTAGGATCTTCCTAGGATTTTAGACCAATGGCTTAAAAATACTTCATCTCTACAACAGCAGCAGGATCACTTGGAAAGAGTTCAGAAATGCAACTTATCTGGGCCCTTGATAGACTCTGAACCAGAAACCTGTGCAGGGGCAGGAGATGGCTGTCAGTTATAGCAAGTCCTTCCAAGGGATTAGGATGTAGGACTCGTGCTCCAATGTGAGTCCCCCATCGTTAGACCTGTGCTAGTCCACGTGTGTCTGGGAGCATCTGGTGAGCGACACCCGAAGTGCAAGATCCCAGGTCCAGCTCAGACTGAATTGGAACCTGCATTTTAACAAGATCGCCAGATGGTTCGACTGAACCTAAAGCATGAGAACTGCTTCTCTAGAGTTAAGCTTCTCAATTGTGGACATTATTCAGATTTATGTCTACAATGGCTCCACTCCAGACCAATTAAGTCAGAGTTTTCTGAGGGTGATACTCAGGTGCTGTTGTTTATTAAATGCTTTTCTGGTAATTTTAATATATAGCCAAGGCTGAGGACAATCACCTCAGACCATCATAGTCTCCAGAATCACAAGGAACTTTGTCTATTACAAACATAACAAGCTGCCGGCCATGTAAACATTGGACCAAATGGGATGGAGGGCGGAGGGAGGGGCTTCTTAGTCCTGCAAGGACGTGCAGTGTAGTTATTAATGCCATTGGCCTGTAGTGGGGAGGAGGATGGGCCTGGTTACCATAAACAATCATTTATCCTGGAGGCTATGACACATATCATTTCCTATGTCTTGGGAAACAAGTTGCGAAACATGTTGTGGAGAACCTGAATGAGCCTTTTGTTACAGCGCCAGTGGGACAACTGTGCTGAGCGGGCATTGGGGAGCGTGATGGGAGAGAGACGATAAAAGTTGCTAACTCTAGGGCAGTGAGGACAGGTGCTTACCTTTCCGAGATTTGAGGACTTTGATAATCAAATCCAGACAGTTACTTTCCAGCCACCAATGCCACTTGGTATTTATTTAGCATTCTTGCTATGTACAGTTTTCTCAGTTATTGGATTATTTCCTCCAATGCCTTGTGCAAACTGTGGAGGCTCAGAGAGCCAGAGCTCTTACGGCAGCTAGGAAGTGATTGGTGAAGGAGTGAGGAGGTGTCTCCTCGATGTCGACTGGGAAAGGTCTGGTAAGGTCATTTTTCTCGTCACAAGGGCAAATGCCACTTTGACAAGGAGAGACACTCAGATCCTTGCATGTCCTCCGTGAACACTCAGTGTTCCTGCTGCCGCTGAGTGCTGCCTTTAGTCTGCAAGTGCTGCTTGGAGCCTGAGGCTCCCTCTGAGTATTCCAGGAAATCTCTGAAAGAGGAACTGTTCAGCGAACTATCAAGCTGACTTGTGTAACCGGCTTGTGTGTGTTAACACTCCCTCCTAGCCCAAGTGTGCATCCTGGTGCTGGATGAACATATTGTAATTATGCTAATCACATTAGTTGGACAGCCACAGGCTAAGAAGGAGGGGTGCCACCCCCTAATTGTTTTTCTCTCCCAGAGCTGTTGGTTGTCTGCCTGCTGGGGTCTCCAGACAGCAGAAGGAATAGTGTGGGTCTGGCTGGATTAAAAGAGAGGCTGCACAGGTTTTCCTGGCCTCAGGAATGCCAGATCCACCTGGTTTACGGGGAAGAAGGTGACAAGGTTATTTGCTAAAGCCTGGGAAAGGGTTTTCTTGCTGGATTCTTTGAGAACCAGTCTAGGACTGGCTTCTGTGACTGTGGAGGGGCAGCTTGATCTTCAGTATCCTTTACAGTCTTTCTGGTGGCAGTGGCTGTTCTCTCTTCTCTTCCTCTACTTCTTCCTGTCTTCTCCTTCTTTCCTCCTGTGCCTTCCTTCAACTTTCAAGGATACTGATTTCCTGGTGGCTTCAACTTTGCTGGCAGGATACTTATAAAGATATACTTACAGAGGTAGATATAGATACAGTTATATACATAGCTTCACATGTGAACAACTTAATTGATATATGACTATTGAAGACAACTTGTTAAAAGGTCAATGTTTGATGAACATTTGGTCACAAAGGAGGGAGACATTTTTGGTCATTTTTCTTCATATGACATAAGTTATAACAAAAATTATCAATAGTTGGCACCAGTGTCTATTTCCTTAGGAATGGGCTGGGTTGGTTTTATGAAGTAATGTAATGGACTATGGAAGGGTGAAAATAGATCTTAGCGAAGTTTCTTGAAGAAGGCATTAAAAATGACAATACTTAGGAGATGGAAGAATTCATTACTGTTTTAGGAGTATGTGGGCAGGGATGTAGGAAAAGAAAAGCAAGTGGCTAGAGTAGAATGGAGCTGACAATGTATAAAATATTGCTTTTTCTGAGACAGGGTCTCGCTTTGTGGTTCAGGCTGACCCTGAGCTCAGCCTCCAACTCACATCACAGCAATCCTCCTGCCTCTGCCTCCTGAGTGCTGGGATTACAGGCGAGAACCACCACGCCCGGCACTGTGGTATGTGGTACTGATTGCTGCTGGGTGTGAGTCTCCACACCCAGTATGGTATGTGGTTACCGGGGATCGAACTCAGGTCCTTGCGCTTGCAAGACAGGTGCTGGAACCACTGAGCTAACTCCCCTGCCCCGGCTTAGTTATTTAAGCTTACTTATTGTAGCACCATTCATCTTCATGAAATCTTCAGTAAAACATGTTTTACGTAGACTCCACTAGTCAGTGTGGCTGTGTGCTGTGTGTTTATCAAGGGGGCAGAGCTGAGTCCTCTATTAGAGCTGATGTTGACCAAAAAGGACTGTTTAACCAGAGGTGATGATGACCTGATTAGCCCCTCATATCCTAGTGAAAGTTCACAGTACAGGGAACACTGTTCTGGGAAATTTTAAACAGATTCTGTAGTGCAGCCTGACTAGCCCCCGTGCTGAGCTCTACCAAACTATCATCAGAGAAGGCAAATCCTGACTTCTGTTGCTGGTTAAAACTCCACAATGGCTTGATGTCCTGTTGTGTTCACTTTTGAGTATTTCCAATTTTGAATCAGGATGACCATGAAGAGCTTTTTCTTTTCTTTACTCCTTTTGGCCCCACTGAAGTCTTTATAGCTGCGAAGGATTCTGGGGAAATACTAGCTCTATGTTATTGGTTGGTGGGTTTCATTTATCACTACAATCCTGTGGGATTCTTTGGATCAGAATCAGCCATTAAACTCATGATTCAATCTAACATTTCTTAGCTTCAATTAGTCTGGTTTATGGTGAATCAAGCATGGGATTAAGATTATTAGATTATTAGTTTATCATTCAAGGCCTAGTGGTGTTTTCAGCACTCTGCCAGAGTGTAGGAATGGAGAATACAGGATATACAATTCCTGAGCACATGGTACCATATTTTTGGGGTGCATCAACACCTTATCTTCCAGTATATCTCTGAAGTTTTCTTTTTTTGATTTTCTCCTTTCCCTCTATTTTTGTTTTCTCCTTTTTCTGTCTTTTTTGTCTTCTGTTTCTATATATTTCTGCTTGCTCATATCTTCTACAACTACATATGTCCTTCATTAATCTTTCCTTCTGTGGCCTATCATTTTGTAATTATCTGAGTATAGATTTAAAAGCAAGAAAACAAATAAACAAAGACATTTCTCTCAAACTTGATTGCTAAACATTCACTAACAGGTTAAGCAGAATGTCCCTACCCTTATCTGTATTCTCTAGCCAGCCAGTAGGGCTCAAATGGCTTATTATCTGGGAAATCTTCATAATAGTGGACATTCTGACCTATCAAACAATATGGACTTTTCCCATAACCATACACAGCATGCTAAATACAGGGCAGAATTTCAATAGTAAATCGAAATTAGCCTAGATTCCTGGCAGTGTTAAGCAGATTACTCATACCCAGTTTTTTTTTTTTTTATTAGAGTATCTCTTGTGGGTGTGAACTTTTTTTCTTTTCATTTGAAAGGCTAATTAATAGGGGAAATTGGAAAACTCATTCCTTCGAAAAAGAATTTTGGCTGAAGACAAGATGATTCTGGGCAAAACAGTTTTATTTTTTACATGTTTTATTATTTACATGTTTTTAAAGTCACAGTCTGGACTTGGATCTATTCCTGAAACATTAAATAGCCATTCAACTTGCTATTCTCATTCTAATAAGTAAATTTATTCAGCAGAAAGACTGTTTAGGGAGTGAACTGCTTCTAGGAAAAGAGAAACCTGCTACTGTTACTACAGTATCTATGGGGTAAACTTTGGGTAAGGTCTGGGGTTCGGCATATTGATGAGGATTTCATCACACAGGGATTAACACTGAGGATGCTAACTGTGTCAGCCCACAGCAGGCTCAGGCGCCTGCCTGGGACAGAAGGTGTTGGAACCCTCCACTGCGGCGCACAGTAATGCCTAGCGGGTGTTCCTATTGCTCAGATCTACTGATGAGAATCACGCATGAACCTCAGGAAAGAAAGAGGCTTTACCAGGCTGAGCTATTTGTGACTCTATGAATTCCCACCACACCTGGTTTTGTTTTCCCCTCTTTAGGAGTCTGACAGGCCGTTAATAGCTCATGAAAAAGGCGTATCCAAACTGTACTTTGAAGGAATTGGAAAATGATGCTTTTGAATGATTTCCTTCCCCTTGCCACTCCCAAATCTGGTCCAGCAAGAGGCCTGGGCACTGAGGAGCTCCTCCAGCATTCAGATGTGTCTGAGCAAACACTAGAGACAATCAAATTACCTTAGCATCAGCCTTTTTCGAGCACTCACTTGAGATGACAGTTTTAGCTTCAAAAGAGGTATGCAAACCGGAATAATGAAATGTTCCATTTTATTAAGCTCCTGGCCAGAGGGAGGGATTGTATTAGAAGAGAGAAAAGGTGGGGAGTTTTAGCTTGATTTCTGTGACGCTGATAAGCAGTAATTTTTGCAGAGGGGGGAAAAAGTAATCCGCTGCAATAAAACCATTTTCCTAATACCATGGGAGTGAGTTATTGCTCCAGGAGAGGCCTGGCTCCTAATGGCTGCCTGGACTTCCATCTCCATCTTTCATGGGTCAGGCCGACGTTTTTATAGTGCTGACACAAGAGAGCGCATTTATGTGGCTTCCCTTCACCATCTGTCAACAGTTAGGTGAGAGTGCCACTACCTCAGTTCCCTTTTGATCTGGTTTCCACTTCACCCTCTGGTTCCAGCTCGGTCCTGGAACCACAGGATATGCTGCAGGAGCAGGGTGGCTCCGGAGACCAGTGGTACCGCATGTGTAGACTGTTAGTGGTTAGCAGGACACAGAGCAGATTGTTTCTGCGTGAGTCAGAGGAAAGCACCATTCCCTGTGCTTCATGGCTCCACAGCACCTGATTGTGCAGTGAGTGGTCATGCTTTCCCTGGGCCACCTAGATCTTTGTCCATGTTCCTTTTCTGGAAAGAGGGACTGTCCTCACTGGACCTGTTGTTTGGCTCAGAAACAGCAGCCTGGAAAGCTGGTTAAATGCACAACTGAGAAGACATTTTATTGTATGCCTTCATACCTCGGTCTCTGTCAGTAAAGTCCCACGACATGGTGTGGATATAGGAAGTGGTCAAAACCTGTGGTGAATGTTCAAATCAGAACAAGTCTACTACAGCAAAGGTACATGGCCATTAATTTCTCTAAAATATTCCTTCTCATCTTGACACAAGTGTCCCGTCATTCTTGTCACTTTTTAAAGCAGTTCTGGAAGTCCTATTTAATGAGTATCTTTATGAGATTTGATTAAAACACAGTGAATTCTGCCGCTGAGTGCCAGCCAAGGAGAGGCAGACTGATAAATGCATTACCGATGTCCTCACCCACCTCTCATTAGATCTGGCATTGTTTGACTTTTGTCTCTTCCTCTGAGTGGAAAGGACTAGGAAAAGTTCACCTTTTGAATCCATCCAGGACATTAAGGCAGCTAGGACAGTGTAATTAAAGATTCTAGTGAAAGAAGATCTGCTGAACTGCTTCAGCAAGAGGGAGGAATCACAGAGTCAGATCTTTAGCATGAGAGGAAGTATTTAGAGGGGGTATCTAAGTATTTACAATAGACATGTAACAGTATTTTGTAACATGTATATTATAACAGTATTTTAAAAATTTAAACATTCATTCTCCAGTTTGATCATCCCTGTATTACATCCCCCAAGTCACTCAGACACTTTTCACATGAATTTACTTCCACCTACAGAAAATGTATTGAAACTGAAAAAGTCGTTGAGGTGGACAATCTAGGTACGGGGACACCATGATGTAACTGAGTGGAAGACATTCGGCTATCCCTTCCTTTCTCCAGAAGACAGAATCCATGGATTTTATTGAATCTTGGTGCAATTGGTTTTGGTCAAAAACAATCAGTGGAAAAATAATCCCTTAAGGTTGATTTCTGTTCAATATAGAATCTTACAGAAGCCACACGGGTAGTTCTAGGTTGGAGGTGGGTAGTTCCACCTCATTTCTTAATTCCTGTTACTGTGTTTTATATTTTATCATTTTACTCTTGAGAAGGGAAGGTAAAATAAAGGAAAGGAGAACTTGGAGCTGCTGCACATGTCTTTGAGCTCAGGGTCTAGTACAGCTTGGTTGGTAACACCATCCCCTGTGGGATGAAGCTGAGGAGGAAGATGAGTTGGGTGACGTATATTCAATGGAATCAGAGTAATGAATATGATTTATTTAGCTCCTGTACATTTTCCTTACGCTGTGTTCAATCCAAACAAAACTCTGGGAAAACAAATAGGCTCACTTCTTGTTTTTAGTTGAGATTCCTGGACTCAGAGAGCTCAGACATTACTCAGGATTTTTGACCAACAGGTAGAAAAATTGGAAGTTTAATGCTCATCTGTATTAACTAATTTCCTCCAAATTTATGATATTTCTACTGGGTTAAATGCTAAATCACAGTATTTTGTGAAGCACCAACGTCTGAATCTCTGCTGGCAAGCACATTTTCTGAAAGAAATAATGAAAACTCAGGGCTGTGTTAAGAATATATGTTTTGGCATTTATTTGTCAGCATTTATAAGAACCCACATGCTGCAGAGTTCTGTCCTTGATTCTGTCAGAAGAAGAAGGGGAGGGTAGCTAATGCTGTGTTTAGGGCCATGAGTGTAGCAGCAAGTTGTCCTATTCATTTCTTAGCATCTCTTGAGCCATGTCCTTAGTGTCTACCAATCTGCATTGTTATCTAAAGTCTTTAGGACCAGAGAAGTGTCTTCATCTTTATATTTTCCTATGGTAAAAATCCTGGCAATGTATGTAGCAAGTCTTTGATGTGTATTTAATTGACTCTCACCGGGTCTGGGGGACCCTGGTTATAGCTTAAAGGTCAAGGTGCTTTGAAGGTGGGACAGGATAGCTACAAATGCATTCACAACAGCAAAGCAAAAATGATCAGTTTAGGCAGCTCCTGAAACCTGTCCACAATCTGCTGGAGTAAGTTCTTATGTGAGAGAACGAATCTGTGCAAAATATAAACTGCACATACACTGCATTGAAGCCTGATTGTGGATCAGCCGTCTCTGAAGAAGTCAAAGTGCCTTTTGGAGTTTCTTGCTCCTAAGGATCTCATCCAGCTTTAGTTTAGGGTGGTAATAACTTTAACTCCAACACTGGGATAGCCATTGATCAATGAAATGAGCTGGCAGTTTCCAGACAGATTTGTGAAATGAAATACTTCAAATTGACCAGCCCAAGAACATTTTTCACAGCCTATCCATCCCTTCTGGGCCATTCAGAGAGCAAAGTAATAGAAATTAGAACTTTGAAATTGCTACTTGTCCAGTGGCAACCTCTCTGGGACACTGAAGAGTTGCAATTTATCTAGTTTTTCTAGTTAGAGAATTGGCAATAGCAGCTGCACCAACCACACTAATGAGTGTAGACGTGTCAGGTCCTATACCAAGACTCTTGATTTCATTTCAGTGTTTTCAACAGACCAGCAACAGTTTGTTATTTTTTAGATGAAGAAGCCAAGGTTCAGAGAGAAAAGTGTGTTTCCTGAAGTTGCACTGTGAGGGAACAGCTGAAGAAGGACTATAGGTCTATTTGATCAAGGCCATGTTTTTAAGCACCCCACAAACTGTTTTT